>WYDI02012428.1:0-18838 GCA_009867235.2 Psittacus erithacus
AAGGACAGGTTGTGGGGGGAAAACAAGCAGGCTACATGCTTTGTCTAATTTACGACTAAGCTTAAACCACGACATTCTCTTAGACCACAGTTACTTGAATTCAAAGAGAACTTTCCCTCCATCTTTGAAGTGACATGCAGTAACTTCTTTTAATTAAGAAATACACTACATTGCACTTACTTGGGCCATCAGCCCAAGGGCATTGACTTCAGAGCAAATTTACTGGAAGAACTGATTGGTGGCAAGTTATGCCACGGCCCACGCATGTGTCCTTCCACTGTGGTAAGCAGAAGGCAATTAATTCAAAGTATGCCAGGCTAAATTACTAAGAAATACATATAAGCATATATAAAGTATATGCTAATATAGATTAATTAAAAACTCTCTCCTGAAACAAGCTCTGATAAAGCCCAAAGATGAGGTGGTGTTAAAATTCAGAGTAATCTGCGGTTAGAAAAGGTATGCTACCTTCATTACTAGAATTAAGCATGAGTTGGCCTATTAGTCCAATCCCTGTTATTACCTGTAAAAACGTTTTCTCATGTGTATTATAACTGTGATCTTACAGGATCTTTTATCATAAAAACTAGCAACTGAGCCAAAAGAAGTGCACACAGAATTTTTTTATACTTAATTTGGTAAAGCTAGGACACGTGTTATTTGACTGACTTTACTGTATTGGAGTTACCTCATTTTATGAGGATGACAGATCTACAGGTAATGGTTCAATGGATCACAAAAAAAATCCCAGATTGTTTTAAAGAACTGATAAGATGAATGTCAGGATATATACAGAAGGTATTGCGCTACCTGCTATACGCTTCCCTCTTCTTGTCCTGATTGTTAAAATGTAGGGCTACATTGCTCAACCATCCAAACTCTTAATGTTTTTTGAAGTTTTTTGCTTACCGAGGATTTTTTTTTCCTAACATGGTCATAACTAATACTTTTCATATCGATATTCTGATTACATATTCAAGGGAACAGTGTAATTACATTGGTTGGGGTTTGCTCTGGTCATCTTCAGAATGCCTAAGAATGATCAGAAAGACTGACTGGTAACCCAGCTGCCAGTTCCTGGTTTTGTCCTGGAGAATTTCAGATCTGGAGATTTTCTGAATCTTAAGCTCTCTCTCATGTTTTATATATGAGCATTACTTTGGTAAAAGGGAAGCTGTCAAGCGGAGTGCAAGACAAAATTCTTAATGTTAAATTTTTACCCTTGAAATCAAAAAGAATTTTGATCTGTATCTTGAGCTTGTAGGAAAGATGGCATGATGGACAATTACCTTATCAGGTTTAAACCCCAAAAATCTGGAAGCCAGTAACAGTCTTTTCATAATGTGTTCTGTACTTGTTCGCTGTGCTTACCAAATTGTCTAGATTCTCAAGACAATAACATGAAGGATAGTCCCCTCCTCTTTCACTCTTTTGAACTTTCTGGATCCCCTATTTTCTTAAAAATTCCTGAAATGTCACCTGCTTTGACACATTGTATGAAATCACATCACAGTATTTGTCACAGCATTATATACCTGACCAAGAAAAATGCTCAGCAGAAGCAAAGTCACACAAGGTATTTAATTTTCCTATTATATCAGGCACATTCAAATATGAGCCACTCCTTTTTCCTAAATTTTACACTTTCTTGCTGAATATATTTGAACAATTCTCTCTCCTCCTATGTGCAAAAGAAATCAATACTGTACATAAATCATAACCACCTCATCCCACAGATTTGATACAGTATTAACACGTTAAGGACTTGAGTGAACTCACTATAATTAAAACCATTCAATATGAGTTAGGCTAAACACAAGTTTTAAAACTATATCTACTTGAGATTGGTATAGGTTGTTTACATTAATATTTTATAGAAGATCAGCAATTTCATGACTGAAGTTGATGGATATATTGTCAATATAAATATGTTGACTTCTGTTAGTACACAACATGATGATTATGGAATAAAAATTATAAACATCAAATGTATTTCAACCTGATAAATCTTGGTCTGAAATAGAAAATTGGATAGTTATGAAGCAGATCTGTTTCTAACTGGATCCTGTACAAATATGTTCTGTACAACTCGACAACCTTCCCCTCTACTGTGAATGAAATGGAACCATCAAAAATTATACTACTACTTTTTGTAGTAGGTGAATATCAAGGGAACAATGTAAGCTAACAAGGACAAATCACTGATTTAAGGTGACCCGGATCCACTGGTAAGTAAATCACAGTGAATATGGATTTACTTTGTTTGAATCTAATATCGCGCACCTAAGAAGAAAGGATGCAGGCCAAAGTCAGAGGCTGGAGGCTAGATCCTGAAGAGAAGTGATGTGTTCGTACTGGAAGGCTAAACAATTCCCGGGCTTGTTCTCTGGCTTTGAGGCCAAATGGCCAATTTAGTTACATTCACCTAATTAGACTGACCTGCTCTAGATAACAGGTCAGCCTCATATAAGCATTTTATTGGGAACGGTCCCTGGACTGCAGTAATTTTCCAGCCAGATCTGAGACCACTCTAACTCTTTGGTGCATAGACGATCAAGTTCTGATGCACAAGCTCAGGCTTTTGCTATTTTACAGAGGCATAACCTGGGACTCTAACAAGAACTGAGAGTCATGGCAAAGTAAACAAAGTGCTCAGTGCAATCCTGCACCCAACAGAGCTGTACTACCTTCGCTACGTTATGCTGAAATCTTAAGACAGTCATGTGAAAACCATGCTATTTCTGTATTTTTCACTGACTGCTATTGAAACAACAGCTGTGATGTCCTTAGATGAAGAGGGTTATTGATCAATTGAAGCAGGTTTAATAAGCGTTAAGACAATGGTTAAAGGAGTATGGAACACATCTCATAGTAAATGCCCTCAGGAGCCATTTAGTTTAAAAATAGAAAAAATTCAGGAGCGGATTTCTCAGTTTCTGAGTAGTCTTTGCTGCAAGATGCAAGATGACATACAGATAGTAGAAGTAAAGTAAGGTAATTTTCTTGCACAGGGTTCAGTGATGCTTTAACGAGATTTTTCAAGTGTTCAACTTTTGTGAGGTATCTCTACCTTATACTGCAATTTGCAGTGCAGGCTTTGAAACATACACTTGATATGGGATGGTTCTTCTATAGAGACAGCTCAGGACAAATCCAATATAGTCAGTTTTCTGTACAGCAAATCATTGTGTACTGAATCACTGACCAATGCCCAGCTATCAGCTCAAAGCGGCCACTTTCACAACTTTATAATTTAAGAAATTATTTCACTGCATAGAGGTATTCCCTCTATCCTTTTCAAGATCCTCACTACAGGAGTACTTCTTTTTTTTGTGGTAGCTCTGTGACTTGATTTTGCATATCGAATAATCGGATATAGAATTTTAAAACATCCTTGACTATTCCGGTCAGCACAATGCTTACCTCACAGCTGAGACTGTATATTATCACGTGGAGCTTTTTTACATTGTGAGGGTCAGTGTTTATGAAAATATTTGGACACACGTAAGGCACATAACAGTGAAAAAATGCTAGGAAGTAGACTCCAGTTACCAGATTATCAAGCTGCATCAGCTACATTATCAGACCATTATATGACAACTGCATTACAACAAAGTTATTTAGAGTTCAGCACCAAAATAAATTGTAGATATATTTTCAAACCATTCTATATGAATGATAAAACCCAGACATTTCACTCCTTTCTTCTCCAAACCATCTTGAAAGCTATGAAATACCCAATTAATATTTTAGGACTTTGCAATTTCTGAAGATAATAAGACTTAGAAATAAAGGTGTCTTTGGGACACTGAGCAATTAGGATCACACTTCCCACCTACATTCATTAAAACAGGGCTACCTGTGAAGCCTTTGTACAGAAAGTTATTACTCGCTGTTCTTGACTTTTGTGTGACGCAGATCATTGAGAAAGCACCACCTACACTGCTGTCTGGTACAATGTGAATATCAGAGTGCATGCTGCCTGCAGTGCTATCATAATAAGGTAGACTGGATAAGGAGTTCCTTACTTCAGAAGGCTGCTCTTATTACTTAAATAACAAACAATAACAATGGTATTAAAAATTAACCATACATTTTTTCACTTTAACACAGATGAGGCACTGGCACAGGCTACACAGAGAAGCTGTAGTTGCTTTACCCCTGGAAGTGTTCAAGGCTAGGTTGGATGGAGGTTTGAGCAACCTGGTCTACTGGAAGGTGCCCCAGCCCATGCTGGGCTGGGGGTAGAACTAGATGAGCTTTAAGGTCCCTTCCAACACAAACTATTCTATGATTCTATGACTTCTCTCTAATTTAGGCTTTTGGGAGATCAGTGCGCATATGGTCATATTAGCTGGCCAGTGGTACTGAGAGAAATAGAAGAAATTTCTGCATCTCGTTGCCACGGACACATTGCTTCTTGGGGTGCCTAGTGATCTGAGCTCTCTCCTTTGAAAGCTGTCTGAACTACAGTAAGCATAAAAGTCCTGCGCTAAGGACACCATGACAGCCTCCATCCATGATTCCTGTGGTTTAACTGCCTCATCTCATAGGATTATTTTACTGTAACTGACATGAATTGCTGACAAATGAAGACATACCAAAACACAGCAAAACACAACACAACACAGCAGCAGCCCAAACCTTATTCAGCCTTCCTAAAGCAGCATAAACCCAAGTCTTGCTTGGACTTGCACTTATCTAAAATTAAAGAGCAAGGTGACATAATCAATTGACTTTTACAGCAGGGAGCTGTGACAGAGTGGCAGCCTCCTTTTAAAGGCAGCATTACTCTGGTATACTCTCTGCTAGTTTGTATGTATAGAGTTAGGGCTATATAGAGTGGTCCAGCTTGTGATCTCTCTCATACTTCAGCAAGCACAGACCTGGCATCACTACAGAGAGCAACAAAGCTGCCTTAAATGAGACTGCTTTGGTAGCAGAAGCTGCATAGCTATGCTAATGCATCACTCACTAATTCACTCCCTTTCTTACTGAAGAAACTAGGCTATACATATATATATTATTTTTCCATGGATGAAGATTATGCAGTACAGATGCAGTGTTTAAGACGTCTGAGTGTCTTTAGGTAATATGTAATGTGTGGCTCCAGGATTTCAGATTTTATTAACCTTTTCTTTCTAATCTACTTCCCCACCTGTATTCTCCACATACATTCTGTCTAGAAATTTACTGATTTCTAAGAGCTTGCTGCCATTTGCTGACAAAGCAAATGACATATGAAAAATTTTGTTGTATGAAATATGTCATTTATATTTTAGAAACAAGGAACTTAAAGCTATAACTCAAACTTTGTACGAAGATATGACAGAATCAATCTTAAATCAATTCCATTCTTTTTTTTATTTTTTCTCAATTTAAGTCCAAATTCATTAATATATCAGAACAGCACAAACTATTCAAAGCACACCCATCATTTAAATTGAGTTTACATCTATTTTGCATCACTGGAGCTGTGCAAAGCAGATAAAGCATACTGGGGAATCAAGACCCTAGTCTAGTTTGTAGAACTCATGTTCAGCTGAGGCCCAGGTTACAGGGTGGCTGGGCAGGAGCAGTGCAGACCCTGAGTTCATCTGTTTGTGTGCTATGAATATTCCCGGAGGTTGCTGCCACAATCCCACCGCATGGCTGCTTCCTTTGTGCATGTTAGAGACAGCAGAAGTGCCAAGGGAAACCTTTTGAGAACAGAAACCCAACTTTGCGTTGAGACAAAGTCTTTGCAGAAAAGACCTCTCTAAATTGGTTAACTCACTCCTTGCCTGAGGACTGGAGTGAGACATGCATGAAGCTGTCTATCTCAGTCCAACTGCAGCCAAGAACTGCAGAGGTGCCAAGTTGAGCTCCTTTGGAGGGTGCAGTAACCCCCCAGGAGTCAGCAGCAAAGCTACTCACAGAAGCCTACTTAGAGCCTGTACAGTATCATAGAATCATAGCCATTAGGCTATAACAATGAGTAGATAAACTTAATTACAACTTAATCTATTCATTTGTTTTTATACCCTATGAACAAGCTTTTACTTAATTCATGGAAAGTTTGATTACATTATTACTAAGAGTACTGAGAACAAAGAATAGGTCAACAGAAATGCTAAATTTCTTGAAGGATTTAGTTTTTAACTAATTTTAACTCAAGCCAATTATCATGTTAATTTTACATTCTTAAAAAACTCATTCTGTATTCACAGAATAAGCACTGCAAGTATGGTGAGGATGTATTTTTCATTTCAAAAGCTGAAGCTGAGACCTTGGTACATGTGCAAAAGAAATCTCTACCTGATATGGAGACATGGTCAGGAAGGAGATAATAGAACTGCGATGAACAACTCTGTGACAACTAATACTGTTTCACGTAGGACACTTCTAGTGTATTCATAAGAATCTCCATATGTTTCAGACTTAAAGGCATGTTTCTTACTCATACAAGTAAGAAAGTGCTATTTAAAAGATACTAGGATTGTAAAATTTATTCAAGCTAATGTATTTTCTGTGAAGGAAAGTTTATATACTCCATATATATCGTTTGCCGCATATATATATACACACGCATATATACACATATATGCCACTCATAAGCGGAAAATCTTTCTCACGTTTAGTCTGAGACTGGTTTAAGTCTGAGACTGGCTGACATCCCTCTTATCCTGTCTTCATAATTATACCACTCAGTCTCTTCTTCTGTCGGTCTTTTGGGAGATGAGGATTACTGCATCTGAGGTTCCCAGTATTTTATTTTTTGTGATGGATTTCACAACTCATGTGGGTTTCCACCATTCTTCACTTGCCCACGTTCTGTTGTGGACTGTGTTGCTCCAAGTAGTGTACGTTGTTGATTTCAGACTGCGAGAACTTCTGGGTCTTTGGGTCCCGGCTGTGTTTTTGTAGTCCTCTGGTCTCTCATTCTTCTGTTATTCTTGTGAGGAATTCAAAGTGGGGGAGGGGGGGGCGGTGGTGAGATCAAGGAAGCTTACTGCAGTGTTGATCTGATCAATACTAGTGTTTTTCAAGCATGATTCTAACTCAGTAGTACTCTTGGGGAAAAGAACTTGTGCCACAGCTCCTTCCAAATCAGTTCAATTTTACAGGGCATTTAAACTTTACTTATGAAACTATGCATGTTGTTCAGTATGCACATCCTTATGATGACTGTTACACAGAACAATTAGAAGTGATACTAATTCAAATGTACAGAGTTCATAGATACATGCCTTTTGACATATCACTTCCACTTTGTCTTTAGTATACTCCTTAAAAATGAAGAATTGCATTTTAAGAATAAAACATTTAATCTTTTCAGAGCAGATAGAAAACTGAATTAGGATTGGAAATTTGTCACCAAGCTGTCAGTCAGATTTTGATTCAAATCAATAGTGCAAGGAGTTCATTTTCAACAGCTCATTCTTGAAATGAGTTCACGGGTTCAGGGCAATTCTTTGTGCACAAGTGTCCATATTGCATAACACGAAAAAGAATTACTATTCTTATTTGTATATTTCAACATAAAGACTGAGGGCTGAATATAGCTTTACACCCCTCAGTAGACCCCTCAACTCACTGACAGATGCAACAAAGGCACCTGAAGTGCCAGCACTGTATCAGCTCTGGTGGGAGAGGACACCCCTATCACCTTGCACAGACACAGGATGTGCTCCTTGTCACATCGGAAAGCTAAGGAGAACTCAATGAAATTATCAAGCAGCAGGTTCATAGCAAACAAACGGAAGTACTTTTTCATACAAGTCATAATTAAATTGTGGTGCTCATTGCCACAGAATGTGGTTGAGACCAAAGCATAAACAGATTTAAAAAAGGGAGTAGAGAAATTCAAGGACTTATTAAATATGATGGGTTCGGACCAACCCCCAGTTTAAGAAATCCCTGTACTACGGTTTGCCGGAACTGGAAAGGATATGCCAGGAAGACTGCTGTATACCAACAGCATTTTTTACGTTTTCCTCCCTTAAGCATCTCCTACTGACTATAGTCAAAGCCAGGATAGATGTTCAACTCACTATAGCAAGATTTTTGATCATATGTTTTTAATTAAATTATGTTCTTATTTCGGCTACTTAAAAAGATCTAACGCCCTGATGCAGAAATGCATTTAATTGTCTAACACGTATTTTACGGAGGGAAGTGTTTGTGTGTACCACAGCCTTTGCGTCTTAGGCCGTAAACTTACTGGGGTGGGGCAAATGTATCTTTTATTAGGACTTTGCTTCTTCTGAAGGTGAACTCAAATAAAAATATGTATTTGATAACAGTGATAACAGCATAACAGTTTTTCCATAAAGATCAAATATTTTTTTTGCCTAAACGTCCTGTGCCACAGGAAAATTCCCTACTGATTTATGTAAAGATGATAACACTAGCATCCATCGATGTGAAAAGGAATTAACTTCCTTTATAGAACTCCCCACATTTGCAATGCATGAATATTACATTTGTAGAAAGCTATTTATCACCTGTTACCTGCAACAGTATTGCCAGATGATGTATAACTTGCATTTACCTAGCAGCGCATTTGAGATTTCATCCATTTTGCAGAAGCATCTGGCTGCAAACCTATGACACACGTTCGTGAAAATCCAGATGCAGAAATGAAGAAAGCAAATAGCAAAAATCCTGAATTTTACCCTCACAGTTTTAAGCCTGATGGTTCAGGTAGGGTTTCCTTCTAAATCACCAAGAAGAAGCAGCTATGAATTGTGCATTACTGGGTTGATAGCCGAGCAAGCTAGGCAGCCTCAGCTTTCTTAACTGCGGGCAGTTTCATCCCAAGGAGAGGTGAAGAACTGCAGGAGCAGAGCAGCACACAGAGGGTTTCGGGGCCGGGCAGCACTACAACATCCCCGCAGCACCGGGACGCGGCGGCAGCGGGTGTTTCCCCGGGCGCTTCCCCGGGCGCTGGGAAGCCCTGCGCTGCTCGAGGCCACGCCGGCACCGTGCTGTCCCGCCCTCCTCGGCACCGGGACCGGACCGGGAGCATCCCCGGCCGCGCCCGGCCACCTGCTCCTCTCGCCGCCCCGCCCGCATCCCGCCGACATTTCCAGGGGAAGGGCGGGAGGAGGCAGAGGGATGGCGGTGCCGCAGGGTACGGCGGGCGGGGGAGGCTGGGTACCGCCCGGGAACCGCCGAGGGCGGTGCGGCCGGTGCCCGCGGCACCGGCGGGAGGGGTAACGGGGGAATAGCCCCCGCTGCCTCCCCTTGCCGGCGCGGTGGGGGCAGCCGAGAAGGGGGGCAGTGGGCATGGAGGGATAGGAAAGCAACTCTGAATCTCAGAGCAATGACTCGTTTGCTCACCCTCACCTTTCGCGGGCTCTTCGGATTAAAATAATAACAAAAATAATGATAATAATTACAACCCCTACACACACACACACTGCCAAACAGACCCACGTTACAGAGGGAGAGGAAGGTCAAAAGGAAAGGCAGGAGGAGCGCTGCCTCATCTAGAAGCTGGCGGCCGTCACACCGCCAGCCCGTGCCCCCGGCTTCCCCGGGGGCGGCCCGGTCCCTCCCCACCCGGCTCCCCGAGCAGAGCAGCTTCTCCCGGCGGAGTCGTGGCACCTCAGACACACATCGGGGGAGGATGGAGAGGGGGGGAAGACGGCGGAGGAGGGCGCGGGCAGTGTGCGGCAGCACCTCTCCCCACCCCTTTGTGCATCGCGGACAGGGACACGCACACACAGACACACGCACCCCACCTTGCAGCCTCGGCGCCGCAGTCGCCGTTGTTACACACGCATACACACGCTGACACGCGCCGGTCCCGCCGGTAAATGCATTTTCTGTTGCGTTCCACCGCCCTCCATCTATCCTCTCTCTCGCCTCCCTCCCTCCCTCCCTCCCACCTCTTCCTCTTCCTTCTTCCCCCCTTTGGTTGGTGGTGTTCCCCCCGTCCCTGTCCCGTCTCCCCCCGTTGCCGTGCATCAGTGTAACGCAGACATGTTGATGCCGTTTAACACGGTTCAAGCTCAAATGCAAGCGGAGCGCCTTACCCACCCCCGCCGGGCTGCGTGCGGCTGGCGCGGAGCGGTCCCGGAAAGGGCTGGTGCGGCTCGTTCCTAGCGAAGCGGCTCCGCTGCCATCCGCCCAACTTCAGCACCCGGGCGGCACGGAGAGGGAGACGGCGGCTGGCGGGCGGGCAGCACGCAGGGAAGGAAGGAGGGAGGGAGGGAGGAAGGGAGGGAGGGCGGTGGAGAGGGAGGGTGCGAGGAGCGGCGCGGAGGCAGGAGCCTCCGCACATGCGCCCTGCCACCGGCGGCGGAGCCCGGCGGCAGCGAGAGTTTCCGCGCTGTTCGCTGTCGGGTGAGTCACGGTCCGGCCCGGCACCGGTGCTCGCCAGTCTCGGGAGTGCTCGGCGGGCTCCGCCGCAGGTCCTGGTGGGGATGCTCCCCCGGCGCTGCGAGGCGGCGGGTCTCGGGGGCTGTGAGAGCGGCAGGGGCCGGGGTCTGCCGAGCGGCAGCATCCGAGCGTGTGGCCTGGAGTGCTTTAGGGCAGGAGCAATACCCTGCGGTGGTAGAAAGTGAAACGCTAGCAGTGCTGCGCTGCTGCTTGGTTTTATTCCTGACCCGCATTGGTATGTCCAAATGGAAGAAAAATAGAAAGTAGGTGTATGAACCACTATCCAACTCTACATTCTTCTCATGCAGCTCTTCTTGAGGCAGGGACTTAGTGGCTGAGTAACTTTTTGATGTTGGGCACCTCTAGCACGATGCCTAAATAAAAAAACAGTGTGGATCTGTCAGCTGCAAGCGTGAGAACCAAGATCAGGATGTTCTGAAAATCCAGCTCTGAATCCTGAATTCTGTCAGTTTGTTTGTCCCAGCTTTTCTAACTACTTGCAAATTTTGGCTCAGCAGAGAATATTGTTTAGCTTTCCTACTGCACCTCACAAATCTGGAGCCTGATACACCTTGAGGCAACAGCACTGGAAAAATAATGTATTTGGCATCTGGATCCTGTCCAGAAATGTTAATACCTCAAGAGAGCACGCTGCTGCGTTTACCACTCCACCAACACAATCTGGCAAGATGATACAAAAAGGCACAAGGCTGGGTCAACCCATGTTAATTCTCTTCGCAAAACTGATCTAGATCCCTGTGTATCCCATCTAGATCCCAAAGTGGAGTGCTGCAAAAACCAAAGCCAAAACTGCACATACATTTGAGGGCTGAAATGAATTGGAATAAATTCTTCACTATGAGGGTGATGAGGCACTAGAACAGTTTGCCCAGAGTTGTGGATGCCTTGTCCCTGGAAGTGTTCAAGGCGGGGTTAGATGGGGCTTTGAGCAACCTGGTCTAGTGGAAGGTGTCCCTGCCCACGGCAGGGGGGTTGGAACTAGATGATCCTTAAGGTCCCTTCTAACCCAAACCATTCTATGATTCAGTGATTCTATGGAAGCAGTCCAGGAGGGCTAACTTGCATGACAGCCTTAAGAGCATAGGCATATCAAACAATCTCAGTTCTGGGAATCTGTATTCAAAACATAACTAACATAACAATGTAGCAGTAGCAGTCATGGCTGCATGGCTTGCTTTTTAACTTCTGGGATAGAGGCTTCAAATTCTGAATCATAAGAACCAAAGTCAGTTCCCTGAAAGTCACTCCTCACCAAAGAATCACTAATATTTAATTCTGCTATTGATCCTCATGCTGGAGATGTCCGAGAACTGAAAGGCATAACTCCACTTGATACCAGAAGTTACTGGCTAACCAAAGACATACTTGTATCACTGATTTTATATCATGTTCTGTCCAAGCAAAAATTTTGCAGTGTGTCTCCTCTTTGTCTTACAGTGCTCATACCTTATCACCTTTTCCATGGCAAACATCCCCCTCTGCTCCTCATATATGGACAGACTTCTCTTGAATTGTTCAGCTAATTTAAAATAACTAAACTAAGAGCAACTGATACTTACCATGATGTTTTAAGTTTTTAAGACTTGAAGAACAGCATGAGGGCCTGATTTTTTTTCCTCAGCTATGCCAAGTGTTCTAATAAAAATGCTACCTATGAGTAGAGTCTTGCGCTCAGAAAATCAGGCCAATTTTAGCTGCCTAAATAAAGATGTAAGTGTAACTCCAAGTCAAACATCTGAGTGTATCGAGTGTATGGCAACTTGGAAGTCTTTATGGAAATTTAGCTTACATCCCCTTTCTTTAGAAATAGTGCTCAAAAGAGTATTAGAAAGGATAAAAAATATTTATGAAATGTTAACAGTGGTTTTATTTTTTAATTGCTTAAATTTGTAAATTGCTTAAAATATTGCTTGTGTACCTGCTTAATATTAGGAAGACAGTTCTGCTCTGATAAAAGCTATGAAAACTATGAGCAAGTGTCTTCTTCTGAAGATTAAATAAGTACACAGAGTATGCCGATGTTTAGCCTAAAAGGGAGACTGAGTAATGGGTAGGAATGAAAGGAAATAATTTTATGCATTTACCAGGAAAAAAAGAAAAATATTTTAAATTTTATAAGTTTGAAAATACTATGCTTAAAATGTTTGAATATATAAAACACTTAAGCATTTTATGACTTTTTAATGTTTCCCATAGCCCTGAACAAGCCCAGTCATTCCTATTTACCATCGTTTCCTGCACTGGAGCCATTCTTTGTTGCTTGAACTCCTGTTTATAAATCCACTTCCTTTCAGTAGCTATTCATATGCTCTGTTCTGACCACTGCCTAATCTTTGTGCCTATTTTAGAGCCCTACAATTGCATTCAATAACTTTTCTTTCCAGGCCTTTCTATCCTCTCTCCATGGTTCATGTGTCTTGTTCCATGCTTCTCTCCATTTCTTAACCCAAACAGTTGCCATATTACCAAGCATTTACTATTGGGTTGGGTTTTTTTAATTAAAACATGTTACTGCTTTTCCAATGGGTTGTCTGTGACTTTTGAGAAAAGAGAAATGGATGGAGCAGTGCATTATAAAAAGACTTCTGAAAACCTGTAACACCATGTATGTGAGAAGACTTTCTGGTACAAAGAGTCCGTATAAATCTAATAAAATCATTTTACTTCAACTTTGTGATCTAATGTCTGGATCCCCATTTGCTGTAATGGACATGATACTAGGTTGCTTGTTTTCCAGTATTCAATATATGTAATTATTGCTTGACTGTATAGTTCCAGTTGACTTCTTATTTTATTTGTAGAATACAAGACATTTAAAATTTGTCATGGTCATGAACTCTTCAAGATTACATTCAGTTAAGAGCAGCCTCTGCCTATCTTCAACTTAAAAGAAGAAAAAAAATCAAAGCTATCATTAAAACAAATCAATAGCCAAAGGTTTCAAACTGATCAGAAAACCATGCTCTTCTTTCATACTCCCAGCATTGCTTCAGTGTGATACAAAATGGAATACTTAAAATATGTTCTAGCCACTGATCACATACATATTTCAATCTGTAAGCAGAAGTATTGCAACGGTTTAAAGATGCTAGCAATTGTAGCATCAAGTAGGCAATGGGTTAGAAAATGTTCTGTAATTACAGAGATGACTGTATATTTATGATATGCTTCATGCAAAATACTGCTTTGACTCTGATTTAACTATATTCATGCAATACCATGGTTCTTTTACAGCCATGGCTGTTTGTAACTGTCAAGCTGTCTGATGCTACTTGACACTATTAGGAAGAGTTTAAAGAATTAAACAGACCTTTCTATGCTGCTGTGCAGAGAAACATGAAAACTAAAACAAACTTCAACCACCAAACCACCAAGCCATGAACCTAGTTCTCCCTCTTTGGTACAAAGCAAATGATTTAAAGAAGTGATCATCTTCAGCTGGCTATTTGGATTGAAAGCTGGCTTGCAAAATGTGATTAAAGCTACAGCATCTTGGTGTTACAAAGAATTATTTTTGCAGTAGCAGCAACCAGAACAAAAGTGGAGTCTATCTCTGAGAGTCCAGTTTCAGATTTCTCCAAGCAACATTTGTAATTTGGCTTGTTTATATGCAGAAATAAAGGCTTCTGAAGTCCCCTTATTAAAGAACTGCTCTTTGCAGATGGCAATGCACTTGTAGTGCACTCAGAGCAAGACCCAGTGATAATGACATCTTGTTTTGCAGCTGTTTCTGTTAACTTTGGCTGAGCAATCAGTATTTCAAAGGCCGGTACTACGTGCCAACAGCCACCAAAACCCAAAATTCTGTTGACTCAAATGAGAAGAAAAATGTCACTGGCACTAAACTGATGAAACCAGACTGAACTATAGCTCTGGTGCTTGAGATAGCTTCCTATGGGTTGAACTACCCTGATGGTCTCTTGGTCCTAGCTCAGTAATAAACTGATTATTAGCATTTTACCATTTCACCAAATACATTCTTGCATCACAAGCTAGACAAAGATTCCTAGCACTATTCTGAAAGCTAAACAGATTTTATCTCCCTTCTTTAGCAGCTATAATGAATAGGTTTTAAAAGGTTTCATTGCATGTGAGTGTTGGAAATTCACTTCAGTAAATGTCATTATCTCAGCATTCTGCAGTAAACCATTTCTCATCCTTAAGTGGAACTGACCAGAAAGGACAAGTAGCTGATAAGTGGTTCTAAGGCTAGTAGCCATAAAAGCCACATATCTACCAAGAAATGATATTTGGATGGCAAAAAGTCCATAGTATTTTGAACATGTCTGCTTCTAGTGAATGATAATCCCAAGGTTATGAGTCTTGATAAATTAACACTAAATTTTCAAGATTAAGGTTCAACAACAAAATACTAAGTTTTACTTAGCTTGCTTTCCACAAACTCTTTAATGTTTGCTCTAATGACATCTCTGATTACCCTTAAAAGTCATAGGATATGTCATAATTCCCTTTCCCTAAAACTTTGTTTTGTCTTAGTAAAAAAATGAGTAATAGTTTTAAAATTTGATCCTGCGTCAAGAAAGATTTTAAACACTTAGTTGCTCCCAGTAAATGGGACTTAAATATAGATATAAAGGTAAGTCCATATTTAAGAATTTGTGTAACAATAATGCATACTTGATTGTTTTCTCAGGTAGGAGTTTGTATTTTCTATTGTGTTTTACACAGTTTATAATTTCATATAGTTTGCTGAAGGTAAAATGAAAGCACAAAGACTTTTACCTTATATATTCTGTTTCTATATAGTTTGTCTATTTGATATTTCCATGAAAATCTTAATTAAGCTGAAGCTAAAGGTCATAGTGCAAATAATAGCAGGTAAGAAGCCCCAGAGCCCCTCTACCTCCTAACAGAAAAGTAGCTATAAGAGTTAACATTGTGGAAATTCAAAATGGTATGGTTAAACTTAAAACCCACAAACATTTGAAGCCAGAGAATACAGAGAATACGGGTGAGCTCACCTCTTAAAACAGGCAAACATTTCAGATGGAAAATTGTACCTAAATATAGAACAAGGTAGATGTGCTAGAAGAGAATTGGGTATTTTATTTCGTGGAAGAGTTTGGTAGTGTCTTTTCTCTACTGTAAGCATAGGCAATGTGTTCAGTGTAATGGGAAGAAATTAATTTTGTGTCTAGTAATGAAATTAGTCCATTTCTTTTCATTGTTATTTTTGAAAAGTATGTAATTCTTCTGCCAGAAGAACAAGTCTTGGGTTTGGAAGCACGCATAGGTGTCCACCTGGAGTTTCTGAGAGAATGAGCAAGAACTTTTTCAAGGGAAAAAAAAACATGAAATACCATAACAGAGGTTTCTGTTATAGAAATAAAGGGAAAAGATATCTCTTTAGAAGTTGCTGAACTTTTAGCTTTTGAAATTCATGTGGATCTAATTCTGTATACTTCTCTGTATGCTCCGCAGCTGGCAACAAGGCGATGAGGGTCTGATCCGTGGCTAAGACCTTCCCTTTCCTCAGCATCCTGTGAGGCAGGTTTTGCAGCTCACAGCCCCAGAGGTTTTGTTACACAGCTGAAGGAGCAGGGTGAGCAGCTTCCTGTGCTGTAGATGGTGTGTCACCCTCTTATCCACCCTCAGTACACTTGGCAAGAATGCATTAATTCAGCCCAGAGCCTACCAGCATCAGAGGTGACTTTCCTGCCTGTCCAGCTGCAGGCTGCCAGAGGTTTGTGTGTTCCCACAATTCCCAGACATATACTGTAGCCTTGGTTCCAGGCAGCTGGGAAGTATCCTGTGCTTGTCACCTGTGGCTGCACCCGTTACCCACCAACAGGGATTCAGCTTTGGCCCTGCTGCCAGCCTTGCTAGCTTCAGCAGTCAATGCCATATTGCCTGGCAAAGGCCCTTCTTTGTCCTTGTTTCCCTCTTTGTCACTGTATATTGAAGAACCCTCCCAAAGTCATATTGGTTTTAATAGCTAGGAATCAGCACCTGATAGTAATGTGACAAGATTCCTTACTGCAAACTAGACACTTTTTTTCTCTTTTCTTGAATTGGCAGCACAACCTGTATGCTTCACATGTGCCTGTGGTGGTGGTGAGTCTCAAAGCAGTGGTGGGAACACTCTGGGAGAAAAGCTTATGTGAATGAATCTGTACCCATGCTCCCCTGTCTGTCACAGCACAGCTGTCCACCCCTTTGAAGCATCTGGTTTTTGGATCAATGAAGAATCCAGATGTCTCGTCTGACTGCCCTTCCTCTCGTTCACCGAGAGATGGAAGCAGAGCACTCCCTCTCCCGTGCCAGAGCACGGCGGTCCACCTGTGCACTTAGAGCCCTTTCAGATGGGGGAAATAATTCAGTGATATGATTCAACACAGTAGATTGCTCAGTATTCACAAACACACTCCTCTTTAGAGAATGTCTGGTCTTTCTACTGATATTTGTATTTGCACACAAAAAATACCCTTCTCTGCTCAGTGCTTGCTATTTCCTCTTTGCTGAAACTTTTTGAAGTGGTACACAGTCACAGAGGTGACTGAGGTAATTAATCACTAGCAGATGTAACAAAAAAATAGGCAACTGTCACTCAACTGTCCTTGTGAATGATGCCTCAAGTATTCTGTAGTACATCCTTTTATGGTGTCACTATTCAAACCAGTAATAAATGGAAATACAAACTTCATTCTTATGTAAGGTCTTCCACAAATACTTTCAGATAATGCATTTAAAGTACTTGTTAACAATGCCTGACAAAAGCGATTGGAGCTTTTTGCAAAATCAGAACAAATGGCCTCAAAACGGACTGCAAAGGACTAGTTAGTCTGTTCCCCACAAGGACTTTTGAGGCCCTTCCTGGGTCATTTTCCTAACTAATTGCTTATGGCTGTATCCAATTGCTTGTCTGAATATTTAAAAAACTTGTCAGGACAGCATTTGTATGTCATGTAAGAACAACAAGATGGTTATTGCCCTGGTCAGAAAGCCTTAAATTTCTGTGATACAGAAGTAATACTTTCTATCTGAATATAAGCTTCTCAAAAAAGATATATAAAAACAAAATTCATTGGTCCTTTACAGATCAACAACTTCATGATCTTAAGATAGAACCCACAGGTTAGCTAACTAACAATAGACTTTGTAAATGGGCATGGATTTGGCCTTGAGAGAAGCTTATAGGTAGAACAGAAATTTGTTTTCCATCTACTTGAGAGACAATAATGTCGGCAAATGTAATCCCCCTCACAGAAGGGATATGCCGTGTGTAAATACCATGCCTTTCATAGCAGTTGTCCTCCAAAAACTCTTGGGTCTGCTTTTTTTTTTGTTGTTGCTCCCCCTCACCCACTTTTTTTTTTTCTTTTTTTTGCTGTGATTGAGTATAGCTGTCAGGAAAGCCAGTACAAAGAAAGCTTCTGTCAAAGCTCCATTAAAATTACCATTTTGCTTCAATTTAAGTATTCTGTGGGAAAATGGAAATTTAGTGGCAATTTTCTGACTTCTGAAATAGTCTTCTGAAAACCATGAGACAGCTTCCCTGTCAGATTTTCCTGCATGATCAGTTTAGCTTTTAGTCTGCAAACAAATCGCTTGATCCAAACACTGAGAGACTGGGACATCTCTCACCTCCACATCCTTCCAACAGAACAATGTTGACCTGTAAGTGGTACATGCAGCTGATCAGAGGAAGATGCTTCTCAACTGTTAGACTGTCTAAATATTTTTAAAACATCCAAGTGTGTGTGCAGTGTTGCTACACTCAGCTCAAAATCAGTATAAATTCTGAATGCTCTTACATAGCTTGTTTTTCTCCAATTTAGTTTCTTTTCACAATTTCAGGTGTTCAGGGATGTAGGATGTGTACTGTTTCCTTTTCCTCACAGTTATTTCCTGAGGCAACCGAAAACTCAGAAGCAGTGACATACACCATGCTCTCTTGTCCCAGCATCACGATTGCAAGCTGCAGTGTTTAGTCCAACAGCATTACTGATGCTTTGAGAGATTTGCAGCAGGTGAGAAATAGGGCAAGGGGTGTAGGTCCAGTAATTTGCAAAACACTGATTTGAAAACACGCTGGTTTGTGCAAAATGGCTTTTTTTATGGCTCCATTTGAACTTGTTTCATAGAATCATAGAATAGGTAGGATTGGAAAGGACCTTAAGATCATCTAGTTCCAAACCCCCCTGCCATGGGCAGGGACACCTCACACTAAATCATGTCACACAAGGCCCTGTTCAACCTGGCCTTGAACACCACCAGGGATGAAGTATTCACAACTTCCCTGGGCAACCCATTCCAGTGCCTCACCACCCTCACAGTAAAGAAATTCTTCCTTATATCCAATCTAAACTTCCCCTGTTTACATTTGAACCCATTACCTCTTGTCCTATCACTACAGCCCCTAATGAATAGTCCATTCCCAGCATCCTTATCAGCCCCCTTCAGATACTGGAAGAGTGGTAGGAGGTCT
>WYDI02012429.1:0-53675 GCA_009867235.2 Psittacus erithacus
AATAGTGAAAAGGACTCCACGGGGGGGGGGAATGAATGGAAAAGTAGGCCACCGGGTCTGGTCTGAATGTGTATTACCCTGTGAGGATAACATTCGGTTTTCCCCCCCTCCCCCCCCCCCCCCCGCATTTCCTTTTAATTTCTTTTCCTAAAAAATACCTATCTTGTGTTTTGTCTTATCGTTGTCTAGTGACCTATTTTGTTCACCAGTTTCTGAAGAGAAGAAACTAAATGATTTCACAAAGCTTTCTATATGATCAATAGAGTAATAGTTTAGGTTTAATCATGCTGTGTGATGATTCTTGCAAACAACTACTGAGCAGAAGATTCTAAGAAAGGAGCAAGTACTGGCAAAGAGATGGTAAGTTCTGGTTTGCTTTTATTCTCCGGGGTCTCAAGCAGCAATCATCTTTTCAGGAGATAACTGTTATTTGGAGGGAAGCCTGAGGAAGAGGAAGGACCTCATACCAAATCCCCCCTGCATCGCTCAGGAAAAAAGGCTGATAAAAATGTAAGTCTCTGAATTGCGATGCTATTTTTTTTTTTCCACCAAGATATTTACTAAACATTGAAAATACCATGAATACTGTTGAGTTTGATGGGAAGTGTTGTACCAGTAATAAGAAACTGGATACTGCAGTGCTGGTTTTGTAATTGTTGCTTTACAGTCAAACTAGCACAGACCTTGTGCAATACAAATACAAACTGGATTCCTTTCAGTGAGAGGACAAGTAGATAACATGCTTAATAGATACAAAGGGAGATTTACCATTCCAAGCACGATGTCACGCTAATTATGTGTACTCTAATTGAAAGCAAGGTTTTGGGGAACCTGAAATTACTCATAGGATATTTTTAATAGCTGAAGAATAATAATAAAGTGCAGCAAATGTTGATCATAAACCTTTTGGTCTTTCAAAAATCTATTGGAAAATTAAATGAAAAGTGGACTTTGGTACAAACAATGCCCCAGGGCAAAAAACAACTAACACTAGATTTTCCAGTCCAGCCATAACACAAATCAATTTGAGCACACTTCTATGGCCAGTCTGCCAGATTGTTATGACTGCTAATTCACTCAATCAAACAGTGCATTAGCACACCCAGCGCAAACAGCTTCAGCAGTAGCATACACTTCTGAACTGTCCACCAAATATCATAAAAACTACAAAATAATACACGGCAAGATTGCTTTCGCATTCTGTTTACTGCAATTTGTAGTTACATATGGTGCCTGATTAACCAAAAAAAAAAAAAAAATAAATAATTGGAAGAATGGAAGGAAAGAAACTTCAGAAGCCATTAAAAATAATTTTTGAAGTCTTTAAAAAGGAGACTCTGGGAGCAAATGATCACCTGAGCTGACTCTGTAATGTGCCTCTCAGCTGGAGAGGTGAGAGAAGGGGCTGCGCATCCCCAGCACAGGACCGGAGGGCTTGGCACACTCTCTGATTGACCTCATCCCTTCAGCGCTGGAACAGCTTCCACTGGCTTAACTCCCGCGAGTCATCATCTCATTGGCTCCGAGGGTATCAGGCCCGAGTACAAGGGCAGGATTTATCACCTCACCCTTATCTCCTCCCCCCCCCCCCCCCCGAATCTTTCAATCCTGCCCCTTCATCCCCACGAGTTCTCTACGATGAAGCTCACTGATGCTCTGACCAAAGACGTGCCGTGCTGGGAGATGCAGTACCCGATGGCTTGGGAACCTTCTCACCCCTTCCCTCCCTCCTCCCTGCATCTCGCACACACACGTACGAACACACACCCCTGCTCAAGAGTATGTATGCAAATGGCAAATACCAAACGCCAGTTAAGCGACTTGATTATTTACATGGTTTAGTTGTTGGGGGGTTTTGTTGTTGTTTGGATTTGTTTGGGGTCTTTTATCCTTAAGTCACTGTTCTGACTTTACAAAATGCTTTTCGAAGTCAGTAACTAAATAACCCTTATGTTGATTTGAGCCTCTCGATCACGTTGCAGCTTGCAGAGCCAAACGGTGAAGTGGATCGGGGGTCGAGTTCCCTGCTCGGGCTGGCTGGGGCGGGGGGGCGAAATGGATGGATGAATGGATAGAGGCATGGAGGGATGGAGCAGGGGCTGGGCACCGTCTGCTGACATCCCCCTGAAGACGGACGGCCGAGAGAGCACACTGCGGTGCGATGAGGAAGCGATTCCCACCTTCCCTGCGTGAATTAAATGAGGGCTGGAACAGGCGGGGAGCCCTGTTTTGAGTTACACTCGGGCTCTCATTAGAGGTCCTCAGTCCACTGTGTTAATTCACCTACCAACAGGTAGAAGAAGTCTCTCGGAGCAGTAATTATGAAGTGCAAAGCCCCTGCCATTAAATTATGTTAAAGCGGTGTTCTACTTTGAGCTGCCTTTTCCCGTGCTTCCCCCCTCCGCGCCCCTTACAGAATTGGTTTGCTCAGCCGCTCCGTCTCCAAGCCTAGGCTGATCGAAATACAGCCGCCGGAGAGCCAGCCCGGTGTTTAAATGTTCCTGGATTTCCAATACGCGCCCCGGTCTCTGCCGGAGCCGCGGGGGGGACCGCGGCATCATCCGTCCTTCCGTCAGTCCGTCCGTCCGTCCCCGCCGGGCTGACCAATCTCTCGGCGCCGGGGCCCTGGATCGGGGCGGAGGACGGCGGCTCGGCAGCTGCTCCAGCACTAATTGTTTCCTTTAAAAATAATAAATACATTTAAAAAATGCACGTTAGGTTTTTCTTCTATGCGAGCTGACAGCTTGCGAGACGCAGCCTTTTCCTCCTCAAGTCACTTCAGTGAATGAAAAACGGGGGTGGGGTGTTAACCTTGATTAGTCCCATATTTCAACAACAACAACAGAAAAGGCAGACAAACATTTTTTAATTGTTCTTTGACGGGGACGTGAAAGACCTCTAAAGTCCGAGCTCTTGCTTGAAAAGTTTCAGCCCAGAGCGAAATTTTATTGCGAGTTATAAACTCTCGGTAAGAGGGGGATGTTATAAATGGAAGTGCTGACATAACCTTAACTATAGCATGTAAACGGCTATGCTATAATATCCATTAAGCAGAAAGAAAAATAAGATGGCTGATCAATAATTTATACAAAGAGTACCAACTGCAGACATAATAACTGTAATGTTTGCAAAGCAATCTCTTGCTCTCCAGGCTGAGCAGTAAACTAAGCGGGGCTGTTAATTTCCAACTCCTACAGGTAAGAATACAAACAAATTACTGAAACTTGTATTTTGCTCGATATTTTTAGCGCCTCGGTAGGATAAAATACAATTTAATTACGGTGCAAGTTAGGCTGGCCGAGGAGCTTCCCCCCACCCCTCTTGGCCAAAGCTCCGACTGAGGGAAGAACAGGTTGGTTGGACGGGCGTTGTAAATGGGTAGGCTTTTGGGTCATTATAGTTCTGAGAGTTATTCAGACCTGGAAACCAAATGAAGCCATTTAACTTCAAAAGAAAGTTGCGAGGTTTTCCAGTGCCACGAGCTGAAACACAATACTCTCCCCCCCTCCCCCGGCGCGATAAGCATCAGCTGTCAGGGGACAATGCACTGGCGCTTTGCAGGCAGGAGGCTACGCGGGGAAAGAAAGGACAAAAAAAGGAGCTAAAAAAAAGCTGCTTTAGGGAAACCAGTGTGTCTTCCACTAGCCAAAGCAGAGAGTGGGCGAGCAACTGTTGTCTTCATTTGCATGGGAGCGTTATCTCCCATTTCGGTCTGCTGTATTTAGTTAGCAACTTTCAGACTTTGTTCCTCTGCTTTCCTAAGTAGGCTCGGGTAGTGTGCGAGGTTGCTGGGTATTTTTTGCATGTCTTTTGCAATAGTACCACAGAGATCCCTTCTTTGAGAGATCCCTTTATTGTTAAACAGCAGTAAAGAAACATGCAAGTGGAGGAGATCTTTTTTGATAAGTGCCCTACACCCAGCCTAGCCAAAACAAAGTTACGTTGCCAGCCACATCAAAAGCGGCTCAAATTTAACGTGGCATCTACAGCTCTTTTGACAGATTTTCAGCGGTGCTTCTTGGGGACTTCGCGGATATTTGGTGTAGTATAGCCTGAGCGACACCGTTATTTCTGAGCCTTGAACTCAGGGGGGTGCTGCTTTGCCAGGGCCAGCTTAAAAAACAATAATAAAACAACAACCCACCAGTAATTTGCCTGCTTGCCTGGTGCTTGCTTGTCCAGTGACCTCTCCCAGCTCAGCTCCCGAAGAGCAAAGAAGCCTAACTGACAGCTGCATGTAGACTGCGCACACAAGCGTAGTCGTTTATATGGAAGCAACAGCTCCTGCACCCACACCCCCCACACCCCCTCCCCCCCCAGCTATTCCCGGGAGTATGCGATGTAGAAGAGCGTTGCTTAGAGAAACTCATTAGAAATTGCAGCGCCCACTAGTGACCGCGCCTGGGGGTGTGGGGGGTCCGGGCTGCACGGCCCGCGCACCCTTCCGCGCCTTTCCGCCTCCCTCCCCACCCTTCTGTTTTCCCTTCTCTCCCCTCCGCAACCAGCGTGCCGGCCCGGGGAGAAGCGTCCTTCAGGGGGAAGGAAGCGCTCTGCCGTGCTGGAGAACGTGAAACGGACACAGTAAGGTTTAAGCACATCTTTGACTTAAGTGGGCGTTTGTTGTTTCTTCATTGTCTTAAGTGAAAGATTAGAAAAAGCCAGAAATGGAAAACTTGGCTTTTCCCTTTCCTTCCCTTCTTGCCGTCTCACTAACCCCGCTCTGTTTGAGGAGGTGTGTGAATGGAGCTAGTTTTTCATATGCAGCATCTTAACACTGTCATCATGAAAAGAATTGGAGTGGCTGGCTGTTAAGACTTGGTGGGAAACATGAACCATGCTAGATAGGTTTCTAAGTTTTAGACACCTCCCTGAAATGCAGAGCTACAGAAGATCTGTAAGATATCACCATTAGGCCCCTTTTCTCAGGTATTTGGGGTTTGTGTTTGAGGTTTTTTGGAGGAGGAGGGATGGGTGGGAAGTTGTGTTGGGTCTTTTTGGTTGTCTTTTTTTAATTATTATTTACATACATCGTGTGCAGAGATTGTTAATGGGCAGCACTGAGGTTTTCTTGGAAACTCTTTGTTCTCCTTGCTTTGGAGATGAGGATAGACTTTGCAAAGAAGGTGACACACAGTCCTCTTGTCTGGGTAGAAGATCCAAGTAGATAAGCTCGAGATACACTTTCATAGTGATTGTCTTGAGTATTTGCTTATTTTTTGTTTTACATTGGCATACTGGATAATGTTCCCAGTCAGATCCAACCACTTACAATAGTGCCCAGCATATTATGATTTCCCATGCAGGATTCCCAAAGCTATAAGAGATGGCTTTGAATTCTGTCACATACACCAGGTCACAACTAGGTGTCAATGGACTAAAGCTGTCATCTTCTAAGTCTGTCTTTTTTAAAGGCTTTCAGTAGACCATTGGTTCCCACTGTATAAACTTCCCGAGATATTAAGACCTTGTTTAGCCAAGAAGGGAAACTCTAAATATGTTCTCAAATACCTTGGGTTCAATGCCTAAAATCATCAGGTGGACGATGAAAGGCAGGCCAGGATTAATATGTCTGTCTATTTGACAGTCACATTTTTTCTTTTTCCTTTATTGTTGCTGTGCATTTCTTCATCAATAATAAGCACCAAAATATATGCTCAAATGATTCTTCATGCCAGAAATTTGTCACACAAACCCATAAATACAGAAAGCACTTAATACCAAAGGAGCTGAAAATAACTTGCAGGAAATCCTGATTTTCTCTATTTTCACATTTCCCAAAAAGACATTTATTTTAAAACAGGATAACGCTTGGCATAGATATTAAGCATTAAAAAAAAAGGTCCTGTGTCTTCATGATAGGTGTAATACGGGTAGTATGGCCAAAATAAATCCCTTTAAAATATACACTGTTGATTATTATAGATAATGGCAAAAAGCTTTCATTATGACTATTTGTTTGAATTTATAAATAATATAACTTCACTGGTGTCTGTTACTGTCCAGTGCTCGGTTATTTACATGCAATTGAATTGTATTTGTATGAATACAGGACTTTAAGCTTACGTATTTGAGTGTTTATAAAAAAATAAGTTCTTAGAATATTTATCCAATAAAAATAGACTTATGAAGACAGCAAATCCTCAATAAATTCTTAGTTTTAGGCACAGATGTAGATCTGTAAGTGGGTACTTGACACTGAAAACCAAGAAGCTGAGTCACAGATGTACTAACAAGAAAAACAAAAGAAAACCACATTTGATTCTTATATTTTGAAAAGCAAAGCAAAATTTAGGGGAAAAGAAGTGAATGCCTTTAGGTAAGAAATGAATTTAAGAAAATCATGAAAATATAAAAGGAGGTGAATTACAGTAATATGATTTTATCCATTCAAAATATTTAGTCTAAGCTATATACTAGGAAGTTGGTTTTAATGAAGTTTATTTTCCTGAACATGTGAGTATAAACTTAAAATATAAACTGCAAAGCAAGAAAAATGAACTATCACCATCTAAGTTGCTTTAATCTAGCTAGTTAGAAAGAATTTTAATTGTACTTTTGCTTAATTACACCCCTCAGCCTGACAATCGCTCTCAGGCAGTTCAGAATTATTCTATTTTCACATATGAGGAGGAACAGAACAACTAAGATCCACAAAAAAATTCAGGTGCCATACTCATACTACCAAATGTTGCATGACTGAATAGGTGCCTAAATCCCTTAGTGCATAAGCTCATGTTGACACAATTCACCAAGTATGTAGGTTTCCCTTGCTGGCCATATAGATAGAAGCGCAGATCTCAGTGTTGCTGGGAGGTTTTTTTTGAAGAGAGAATCCATCATGAAACACAGTGTTTGGCTGGGACCATGACATTGACACAGGTGGGGCGCCAAAGAAGGTAAAGCTCAAATGAGGCTCTTTGCTTCTGTGTTGATATTTGCATTCTGTGGTACAGCTAATAACCAGCTAGGCAGGTCACTTTCAGGGTGGGAAACCTGTTTTCACACATCCACCTTCTAGCATTCCCACAGGACAAGAGAACTAAGCCAGGATTACGACATGGTAGCAGTGATCATGTGCAGTCAAATATGACGTCTGCAATGGTGAAGGTTTCCCTGGTTCGTTCTTGGAAAATCTAGGCCAGTTGACTAGTACACTACTACCAGGAGGAAAACCTCCAAGTAGACTCTTACTTTTCAGGTAAATACTTGTGTCACCTTGCTGAGAAAAAATTTCAAGGGCTGTCGAGTTTTACAGCCTCTTCTTTATCAATGTTGTGGTGTACCTTATGCTGGTAATGGAATTCTTCTGTTCTCCACTGGTAAAATTGTCCTGTTTTGAAACTAGGAATCCTAAGTAGCTTAGATACTTCTAAAATGTCATTCCTTGGCTTTTTCTTTCTGTTTTAAACTGCTTTATCTACAACCATAAAGCTATATTAAAAAAAAACATTTTCTTAACAGCTCTAAGTTTTATTTTTTACTATCAAGCTGAAACAATTACATGGAAAATAATGCATATAGCAGTATATTGAGAAAATGTTTTCTTGAGTGTTTTGTTTCCTACTGGTAAAAACTTAAAACTCAGCAGATAGTTTACAAGTAAGGGTCAGTAGAATAGCTGAATATTTTTAAGTATAGTGACACGTAATAGCTGCAGTAAATACAGATTCAGAGGCTATGTTTATACTGGTAAATTAAATGTGCCTGAGAATGCTCCTATGCAATAAAGCCGACTAGCACATAGGTGTATTTGTAAACTCTTCTTCTGTTCAAAAGGAGGTAGTGGCAGCAGCCTGCCAGCTAGGAAGGGTCTCTGGGATATGCAGCCTCCCTCTCCCCCAGACTGCACCAGGAATAGGTTTTTAGGATGCTCAGAGTTTGCTGGGGCCATTTGAACAGTTTTACAGCATAGACCATCATATTCCAGTACCTGGAACATTGCTGGCACTGTTTAATTTACTAGTGAATACGTAGCTTTAACTGTTCTGTGTAACAGTAACTGTATTGAAATGTATCTCCACACTGGGCACTTTTATAGGTACAAACTCTCGATCTTGCAATCTTTATGTGGGCAACATTCCTATTGACTTCTAGAAATGAAATTAAAAAAAAAAAAAATTCCTTAATTACTGAGGAATTCAGCCTTGGCCTATAATTAGAAAACAAAAAGGAAGTAAAATTATAATACAGGAGGAGCTTGCTAAAATACCCCCTAAAACAATTTTCTAATGGAATTAAGAGTATTACTCACTAATACAGGGCCTGCTTAATTAAACTAGCAGCCTAGGCTAGAGATTCAGGGGTTTTTTTTGTGCTCTCGTGCTTTTGTGCTGAGTATTTGAAGCTGAAAATGTAAACATGAATGCATTTTCTGTGAGAGACTTCTAGAAAAATGTTAAGGAAGGCTGGGCACATTCCTTGCTGGGTTTTGTATTAGATTCTTTACATTCAACATCAGTTCCAGAAACCAGCCCGGGGAAGTTAAAGGCTTCTTGCAACAGGTTGCCTGCTGCTGAATTTATAAGGCTATTTGTAACTTTTATTGATAGGAACACCATAAAAAAAAAGCACTATGCAAAAGGACTGATGCATAGTGTGTTTTCCCTCAGTTAATATGAACCAACATAGTACTGGTCTGTTTGGGAGTCACATAAATACGATGTCTTGCACTTCTTTTTACAGCTGTAGCTTGGTTTGAATACCCAGACAGATATAAAATGACAGAGGAAAGATTATTCTTTAGAATTTCTACTTTGCCATTTACAAATCAATGATGTTTGCATCTGCCTTAACACATTAGTGAAATGGCCTGTAAAGGAAGACTGTGTTACAGATTAAGCTGAAAAACAACACTGAAAAGTATTGCTAGTTTCATTCAGAACCAGCAGATACTATGAATGATATACTTGACAATTCATAAGTAATAGCACACCAAAAAATCTGGAAGAAAATTACTTTTTGGCTCAGTCTTGCAGTCAGTTCTTACTTTTCCCAAATAAGAATTTTAGGGGCAGTTTTGATAGTCTAACCCTACAACGGAGAATAAAATGTTCCTTTCTTCTACTCAAACAGTTTTCAGATAGAAATTACTAATTGGAGGTCAGTTAGAGAGATTTATTTTGGAAATGGTTGACTCTGCAGCTTGTTTTCCCAGGGACAATGTTTTTAGTATGCATCTCAGAAATACTTTTTAATGACAATACCCTTAATTACTGATGGAAAGGAAATGACCTCAAACTTAGGCTCTTTAATTCATCTCAAATAAATTCTAGTAATCTCCAGTTCATCTCACTTCTTGGTGGAGACTACAATAATACAGAATGTAACATTGTTATTGCTTGCTGCTGAATTATAGTTCAAAACTTGGTTAATTAAAAAGACTAAGCAAACAAGTGTCTGTGAGAAGTCTGATCTGGCTTTTAGGCTCAGTTACGTCTCTGGTAACCACCGGTTATCAATTTTGCAGAAGCAATTCCAATAAGACAAAGGTGCCCTCTGTAGGGGAGAGGCTGTAAATGAGGAGTAGCTGCAGCTTAACAATCACAGAAAACAACTGAAAAGAACAATTTCTCAGCAGTCCGGCTCTCAGAGGGACACTACAGGCTACGTATTATGTATATATAAAGCAGTGTAAAAATAAGGAAAAAAAACCCCCAAACCAAACAACCCCTGCTTCAAAATAAAGGTGAAAATAATACTCTCAATTGCAGATAGCAACTTACATTTTTGTAAAAAGCTGTCCCAGTGCTAAATGTGTACTGAGCTGAGGGAATCTTATGAATAAAATGAAATAGGAATTTCAGTGAAAAGAGAATTCAGAAAGCGGCGTGCTTAAAAAAAAAAAATCTCTGTAGCAAGTAGTCCTAAAAATTTTACCACAAAGCAGATTCATTAGCAGACCCAGGGGATTAGCATATTGCTTGCGAAGAAATTGCTTTTGTTAGCATGCCCACAGACACATCTTAGTTGGTACATGGAATCTCTAGTGGCTATTTGCAGTCGTTTGGGGAATTCTTTCCTCAATTTATAATGGCTGCTAATACCAGTCCAGAGAGAGGCAGGGAATCCGACACTAGTTGTAGGTCATTGCTCATTATTAATTATTTTCTAGGCCTCACTTTTATAATCCATTAGGATGACCTGCAGTTCTAGTTAGTTAGTTACACATACATATAGTTTTGGAGTAACAATGACATTGCACATAGTAACCTGCATTACTATTTAAAGAACTGTAACATGGAGAAGTCAAACCCTTCAGAATTATGATTTAGCCTCCTTTCATCTCTACCAGAAGGTCAGAGAAGCAGAAACAAAATCTAGTAGTTGATTTGCTATATATGTTGGAGTTACTGTGAAAACCTAGATTGAGCCATAGTTTAGAAAATAAAGTTGTAAATATGTGGTCTAATCTGCTTCTAAATATGACTGTAAAAAGTGGTGATGGGAGGGTGTGGGAGATGGTGTGTGTGTGTGTTTGGTCACCTGTGGAAAAGTTAAGGATAATAAGTTTTAAAACCTGTGGATTGCTAAAGGCGTTTGAGATTTTTTTTTCTTGTCTAGATCGTTAATAAGGGTGCATTTTCCTAGGTCATAACATCAAGACTGACTATCTTTTGAAGGCAGCATTGAAGGAGAAGGAGAATGTAAACCTTTCCTAGTCACAGGTTCTGATCAAAGAAAGCTTGTTCCTTTCTTTACCCACTCTTAGAAATACTGATATGAGGGACATATCCCAAGGTTTGACCCATATAAATGTCAGATTAATGCTATCTTTTGTTTTAATGAATATCTGAAACAGTAAGCTCTTTTCGTGCAATCTGTCAAATGGCATTGAACCTCCCAGTCTCATTTTAAGAGAAGTAATTTCCCTACACTACTTTCTGATCTTCAGGGCATGCTTCCAAGTCTATTTACATAAATAAATGTCTGGGGAAGACTGAGATTATGGAGCTTTGTGGACTTTTGATATGCCCTCTTCACATCCCGTTGCTTACCCTGTGAATCAGATCTGACATATTGTAGGGTATTCAGTCTGCCTTCTCTCACAGCCAAAATTAATGCAACTCAGAGGACAGAACTGAGGATCCTAACTTAATGTGGAAATGCTTATAGGTGCTGCCATACTACGGGATTGTCCTTCACAGGTCAAATCTTCATGGCATTTTTTTTCCCTGACATAAACCGTGTTTACACTGTAGTATTTCAGCTTCTTACACTGCTTAATGTTTGCATCTTTAATGGAAGTCCATGGTCATATTTGAATGACTACCTTGAAATGTGAAAGTAAGTTAGGGGCAGGTCTCCTTAAAGTCTTTTTTGGCACTGTCCAACTCTTCAGCTAAACTCAGGACAAATTTCCGAAGTTGTTTTTCCCTTTTGCTAGACATCTTGCCTGTGTCTAAACATACAACCTAGGTCCCTCTCTTTTATTGTATTGAACCTTCCTGGTCCTTTTATATGACTGTATTTGCAGTTACGAAGGTATTATTGTACTTCTTTGAAGATATGTAATAGACTTAATTCTGGAAAAGCAACACTTTTTAAGCATTGCATCCCCCCCCCCCTTAGGTTTTCTTTTTTTAGATGTTTCTTTACAGCTCGAGACTGCCAGTTCCTCGGCTGCCTCCAGACAGTACTCACACAACCTATCTTTAGGTGCTTTGTTTATGTGTCACAGATAGGATTCTAGTGTCCTTATACAGTCAATGAGAAGAAGTATGCATTTTCAGTGCAGAAATTCAGAAAACCTAGGCTATAAGACCTAAGCTGATGTTAAAAAAGTCCTATGTGACCTGAGACAGGCCTCTGTCACAAGTGGACTACAGCATATGTCAAATTTTCCTTTCAGTTCAGGTACCCAATTTTTTTGTTTACAATAAAATCTTCTTTTCTAATTTCATCAATCATCATTTTCTTTGTATCCATTTTGTTCTTTACTGTGCTATCTTTTAGTTGCTGCAATCATGTTGGTATTTTAACTTGCTCCTCATTGTCTGAACTTTTTCTGTTTATTTTTAAACAGTCATGATCAACCTTAACTTGAAAAACACAAGGGCAAATCTCAATACATGATTTTTTTTTTGATGTCTTTGTCCTTTTTTTTTTTCTTTTTTTTTCTTTAAGATTATTAGAGCATTCTGTAGTATGCAAATCAAATGTGACTTATTTTCTGTTACTGTAATTGGCTTGACCTATTCTTTCCAGTTTAACGTCATGCAAACTGTAAAATCAAAGTTGTATTGTTCAAAGTCTAAAATATATGTTTGGTTTGGGTTTCTTTTTTAATCTTTCATTCTATAGTTTTGTTAATTTTACTCAGCTATCTGCAGCTTTGATACCGCTGCCCCCAGCACTTTTCTTGAATGGCTGCCAACTGTCTTTGGGCTCTGTTGTCTAGCATTATGTTGCTTGGCCCCAATCCTGAAAAATTTATACACTTGAGTAATTTTACGCATGAGAGCAGACCCATTGACTATTGATGCATAACATTATTCAGGAGTGCATGCATTTTCAGGGCTTGGATAATTGTTTTGATTTTACTGGTCAATCGTTGCAAAGTATTTGTAATGGGATTTTTTTACCCAGTTCTAGGATCTTTTTTGCTTCTCATTGTCTCTCAACTGTCACAAGTTTTGTACAGTCATATGGATTTGGACATTGGTTATGTGGTTTTAATAATTAAATCTTCTCTTCATTTTGTATTTGTGGTGATGATGCCCACAGATATACTAGTGTCTGTCTGAGTTGAATGTATTATATCATGCATTCACTTCACGTCCTTAATAGAGTGCTCCTGCTTAAATTGTAGTTGTCTTTAAAACCTAGATACTTCTGGGCCAATGTTTTTGTTCTTTGAAGGATGTCCTGTCAATCTCATCCTTACACAGATCTCAGTAATATGTAGTATTCCCTTCAGAATGCTTCCCCAGTATTGTCCATTTCCTGCTAAAGGCTCAACAGTTTGAGAATAAGCAGTCTACGTATCCAGACAAAATAAGAGCAAAGCTTTATGTGATAAAGCCTACTTATTGTAAGATGCCTTCTGCAGTTTATGGTACCTCTGAGCATTCTATCAATCAGCTTTATTTTACTAAGCTATTTAGGACATATGCGTGTTACAGAAAACCCTGCAGATTTCACACACATCTGTATTTATAAATATATAATATTTGCATATAAATATACAACGTACAGCAAACACCATACAACATACAATACAATCTATAATCTATAATGTATAATATATAAAAAAGAAGTGGGTTTTTTTCAAATTTTCATCCAGCTTCACATGCATTGTCACAGTGTCTGAACACTGATCCTTAATGCATTGTCCATAAGCTTCTTTTTAAGTATGTAACTATTCTTTAGTAATTTCATTGCTGAATAAGAGCCCTCTAGCCACATATTTTAATGTCAGAACCATTTCAGATTCTCAAATGTACTGTTTTGAAGTATTCTTAGCACTCTAATTTGAGTTATAGCCACCAATCTTTTGTAGTGGTATTGAGCAAACGCAAAAAATTATAGAAGTCAAAGTGATGAATGTTGGATAATACAACATAGAAATGCTGTTTCGGGTTATATGGATAGTGTCTTGGCATGTTGATTTATTAGCTACAAAACATGGATCTGAACAGGTCGTTATCTACCTTTTTGATGTATTTATCAGAAAGCAATTGAAATGATATAGTTATTGCACTTTTATTTTGTAATACAATTACATATTTATGTTATATCTTTTAAATACTGTGGGCATGGTTTAAGATTGAAGTTATAAAAATTCAATGGAGCTATATTTTTAGGTAACTTTATGGAGATTAAGAAAACTCTTCTGCTTTGAGAAACCAGTAGAGTTTGCTGACTGGGTCTACACTGTCCTACTTTTCGTCCTCCCACTTGGATTTCTAGGGTCAGGGTAGCCCAGTATGGCAAGAGGACTATTAGCCTTCTGTAAACAAATATTGTTCTTACAGATACGGCTGCTATGTAAGTGAGAGTGAGGGTAAGTGAAGAATTAATAGAAAATATACAGTGGAAAAATTGTATGTAGAAATGCGGTCTTTGTGAACACAAAAAGGAATTAAGAATTTTAAGAAAGCTGATTCCAGGATGCTTGATAAAATATCCCTGTAACCCTTTGCATATTCATTCATTTCTTCACTATTATTTTGTCTTCTAAATCAGAATGTAATACAGGAGTATTTTAAGAATGTAGAAGCTCAACTGTGAAATTTCAGAATTAAGGTATCAATTTAGGAGATTAAAATAACTTGTTTAATCAGAAATGCCTAGTTAGCTGGGCTTTTTTCTTTCTCTGGTGGTTTTGCCTACCAATGTGTTGTTACCTGTTGCTGTAAGAGTTTCAGGAGAGTTTGTTTAGGTTTAGCTGATTTTTTTTTTTTTCCCCTCAAGTTCTTCTGTATATTTTTTTTTTTTTTATGGATAGTAGTAACGTTTCTTGGAAGCAATGTTGACTCATCCTGAGGACCAAGAGTCCAGTTAAAGAGAAAAATATTTGATATACTCTTTCATTTATCAAATAGAATTTGTCTGCTTTTGTAAGTTGTGTATACTTAATGATGTGTTGTATCACACAGGAAATGATATTTGCTATGATGAAGAGCAGCACAAATTGTCTCCAGTTGTTGAAGTCATCGAGGTCACCCTTTCACAGAATCCGACTCATGCTTCCTTATTTCTATTATTCAGAAAGGCTTTTCCTCTCTGCCTTCCTAGATTTCATTAAGCACATTTATCGGTTTCATCAGGGAGGTGAGTCAAATACTTCTAGTATTTCTGCTGTGATTTTATATTCTGCTGTTTTGTTGTTTTCAGCTTCTTGCTCATAATTTTTCCTGAAATCCTGTTAGGGTTGGGATCAGTCATGTGGTCTCAAATATTACATAAAAAACTGTGATTGAGATAAGTAAATGCTGTTAATGTTTTCTTTTAAAGAATCTCCCCATCTCTTCTCTTTCAGCAATGATAATTTTCCTCCTTTTCTTTAGATTGTTCCATTTTAAACATTGCTTGCTGAAAAATGCTATATGCTTTCATAGTATATTAGAGCATATCATGTATTTCTTAGTTCTTTAAATGTTCTTTTCTCACTGAGGTACCCTATTTCCATTCCTGCCGCAAGTACACTGATACCCAGTTGTGATTGAACTGAAACATATTGTGTCTGTGCACTTCCCTTTTTCTTTCAATACAGTGTCCTTTGCTTGATATACCAGAGTAAATCTATTCTCAGGACCAGGCTGGAGTTCCTCATACTACACTTTTGTTTTCAGTTTTGTACTATTGATCTTTGTCACCTCCTAATCAGAAGGTATCTTTCTTTGTTTTAAGTTTTGCAGAGCAAGTTGTAGTCCTCACTGATACCTGCTGCCTAGCACGCTGTTGCGTTGAAGCCACATGACTTGTCTTCATATGATGTACATGTGACCAAATTTTTCTTTCCCTGTCTGAAAAATTTGACTACTTTTTTTTTTTTCTGTGAAAATTTGGAGAACAGTATATTAGATAACAAATGCTTTTTGGCAAGTCTTCATTTTGGTTGATGATTCCTCATCACAGTTTTCCCTTTGCACTTTTTCTGTTCCATATTTTTCACATTTTAATTCAATATTGAAGTCATCCGTCACAAAGAAATGAACTGTATTCTGGTGTTTTGTCAGTAACAGCTTGAAGACAGCTGCAGAATCATCTTTGCCTTCAATGTTCTCATCTTTTGCTGTATCATAACACCACTTGACATAACTTTCTTTAGGATTATGGTTTGGAATATGATATATGTGGCACACTGCTCTATAGGTTTCTAGATACTTAGTGGCTTTTCTTGCTGTCTGTCATAATAAATACTACTCCTTCTTGCTTTCTCATCATCTCTGCTCTGTTCATTGGTGAAATGTTTATTCTTTTGTTTGCTAAACTATGTGTCTACTTTAAAATGCCTTTCTGGCAGTCACCCTTGGTGTCCAGAATAATACAACAGAGTGCCTTATATCTACTCTGCTTAACTCCAGTCCCATCTAGAAAAGACTGGCTGTATCCTCACTGAAGAGTACTTAATCATGGTTCTCCTCTGAGCCCCATGTACTTTCCCCTATAGCCATAAGATGTAATTTTTATTTTGGGGGGATATATTTCAGTTCCAAAAGTCATTAAGTAATGTGAAAATTGTACTGTAAATAATGCATTATGTGAAGCTGAAGATGTGTTGGGTGCCCTAAAGCAGAGCATGGAAGTATGTGGCAGTTTTTTGAGAGTGCAAAGCTTTTTAGGAGAGTGACAGATGACGTCAAAACAGATGCAGTCTCATCCCTGATGAAAGCACTACTGCAGCAATCCCCAGAACTACACTGGGATTTTCATTTTGGATGTGGCAAATTAGCCTTGGCTAACAGTCAGTCACGTCACCTCCCCAGCTGCCTGATTCCCACCATTAACTGGGACAGAGGGAGAAAACAGTAAGGACAGGAATGAGAAAGCTTATGGGTCCAGATAAAAGCAGGGAGATCACTTACCAGTTACAATCATGGGAAAACCAGATCTGACTTGGGACAATTCATAGAATCAAAGAATCGTTGAGGTTAGAAAAGACCTTTAAGATCATCGAGTCCAACCTTTAAAGGTTGATGACTTCCCTTATTAAACTTTCAGACACTTAACAACAAACCTGATCCACCAGCAAATATTGCAACAGACACCTGCTACAAGAAGATATCAAAGCCTAACATTCCAAGATAACCAGAGGCAAAGAAATCCCACATAGCTAACCTAAGTGTAAAGCACCACCAGCGATGCTGAAGTATTAAGTTGTGTTTAACAGAAACTGAAGCTGAATTTTGAGTTAAAATATGAAAGTATCTTTATCTGGTACAGGGAATGAAATGTCAAGTTGAATTCACAGAAAATGAAATAATTCAGTTGTAAATTCCACTTGTCCCCCAATAAATAAAGAGAAAATATCAAGCAGTGCAATATCTGTGAAATGAAAAAACATCTGATATGTGTAGATTATCTTAGTCCCTACACTTCATTATCCTAATGACAATAGGATAAGACAAAGAAAACAGACGTTTTGGAACAGCTTTGGACGGGGTAAACTAGTATGACTTACAGAAGAGAAAGGAATTTCAGCTTACAAAAAAGAAACAGCTGTATCATACAGTTACCCTCTCAATTAACCCATTTTATTGCCAATTAAAATAAAAATGGAACCATTACTTCGGGTACTAAGAACAAGATAAACATTATAACACCACCTTTCCTAGCTGCTCTCCCAATCTCAACTTCCCTTTCCCTTGCCAGAAGCCAAGCGGGGTCAGTTCATAACCATCACTCTGTTGCTCATTCTTCCTCACACTTTCCCCTGCTCTGGCAGGGGCTCCCCACAGGCTGTGATTCCTTCACGAACATCCATCTGCTCCACTCTGGTCTCTTCCACAAGCTGCAGTGTGAATATTTGCTTCAGCACCGTGGAGCATTCCCTCCTCCTCTGACCTTGGTGTTCCCATTGCTGTTTCTCACTCTCTAAATCCCCTGCTGTCTGTCCAGAGTTTTCTGCCCTTTCTTAAATACATTTTCATGAATGTGTCACCAGCTTGGCTGGTGGGCTCAGCTTTGACACATTTGACGCAGGGCTCATGGAAGATTCACTTTTCTAGAACACAGATTAAATCCAAGAAAGATACTCCTGAACACCTAAAGCGGTCGTATGCACCTATGCTTAGGTGATGCAATTGAGCCCAACTTCCATGCAAACAGAAGGAAGTCTTTGAAGACCTCCTGAAGTAAAAATTTCCCACTCTGCTTGCCTAAATGTAAATTGATAAGTCTAATTAATTGAGTAGCACATGGTTTATCTCTTTTCTGGAAGTGAAGACAATCATATTTCTGATATACAGCTGCTTTAATCAGACAGCAATATGTAATCATGTTAGAATATTATTTGAGCACATATATGCCAAAACTATTGCTAGATGTTCCAGAAATTGTCTATATACTGTTTATTATATCTTCTTATTTCTTTTTAAAATGTATTAGATGATAGGTGATATCTGGCCTGTAGGACAAACTGCAGCTCTGAGTCTTCAGCTTCCATTATCTTGTTCTTCACAGAAATATGGGAGCAGGAGAGATTATTCTTTTCATGAAACTTTAGGAAAAGTGTTTTTTTGTATCTGCTATGTTCACCAGTTTTGAGCTTCTAACTTCAGCAAGCGCAGTATTTATGTTTTCTAGAATCACAATAGAAAGCATAATCCAGTCTCCAGATTAGGACACCTAAATGGAGTCATCAATAAGTGGGATGCTATATGTAATACAGGACATCTGCCTGGCACATATGATGTGTGACTGTGTCCCTCTAGAGAGGCAGATAAATGGCAGGTGGGATACCCTGTTGCAGCTTAAATAATAACCCTGTATACCTGCATTTCCACAGCTGAATCCTGCTCTTTATCTCTGCTAACTGTAATGGAAGTTCAGATGCCTAGGACATAATTTTAGTGTTCAATCTACAGACCCACTACCATATTGTATGCCCTAGGATGTTTAAGATATTTGCTTGTAGATATGACACAAGATCTACGGGAAACATGACCTCCCAGTACAGAACCTGAAGGCCAGGAGAGATAAACCACAGCATTTAAAATGACACTATCCATTTGTGTTCAAGCTACAGCTGTGCTCCCTTCTTGTGCCTATAGTTACCTACAGGTAGATGCCTATATTTAAGTGTTTTCTCCGACTGCATCTGACCATTGCAGACAGGAAGACATGTTAGAAAACCTTTCAAAATTGCTTTCAAGTGTTATTTCCATGTTATCTCCTAATTTTCAAGGCAGCAGGTCAGCCACCGTTCCTGGGTGTCCCTGTTGATTCACTGATGGCATTATCAACAGTAATTGCTACTCAGAACTATGAATAGGTTTTTGCTGAAGAAACTCTATAGCTGCTTCACATTAAAATGGAAGTTAACATAAAAAATGTAGAATGCTTAGCTAAAACCTGCAATGACTTTTACCTTTATTATCATTTTTACATGACAAGCAGCACACTATACAGTGCAAGAAGAGTTTAAGTGTTTTCTCATACAGCAACTTTAAGAATATAATTGATTCTAAAGAAACAAACAATCTGGAAGTATATATAATACAGCTTTTAAACACTTGATTATATAAAAAAATCCATTTCACATTATATGACCTCATTTTGAAAACCAATAGCTAAAGAAAGTATGTTATGAATTTCCAATACAAGATAAATTGTAGTTTACAATCCATAGTGTGTGAGATGTGTGCTCGCATTTTAACTATAGTGTTATTCATATAATTGTAAATGCAAAGGTCTTGTCATTGGTTTGGTCTTATATTTTAGCGAGTAGAATTGTATAACCTTTACAGCTATAAATTAGGTATTCTTCTGACTCTGATGCAAATTAATATTCAGTTAGTTTGTGCTGGGCTTAAGCATGGGAAAACAGTTTCAAGAATTTTTATTTTGTTTTTACAGTATGAGGAAATATTTTGCTGAAATTTGTGCTATTTTTGTAGTCCCATTTGGCCAAACGTCAAGTATGAAAATAATCTGGAAAGTAATTTTCCTTCATCATTATATATATACATTGGTTCTGTAAGCTTAGATTTCTTACAGATTTTTTTAAAGTCTTTCACCCACCAGTTTTCCACTTTCCCTCTGCCTCTGTTTTCTCTTACAATTTTTCCTTTGTCGAAATTATACTGCCTGTCTTCAAATGTATCTCCTTTGTTGGAGATAGAAGCATCTGTATTATATTTTCATCTATAACTGTTCCATCCCACTCTTATATTTCTTTCCCTTCCACTAGCTCAATGGGGCTTTTTCTATGCTGTCACCTGACCAAGTATTTCATACAAGTCCAGCAAGCCTCACCTACCCTAAATGAACACACTAAGGATAGTGTTTGCAGTTTCTGTGCTCTTGGACTTGGATTCAGCTGGCCTAGGATCAATCGCAAATCTTTAAATCCCAATCAAGTTGTAGTAATGCAAGTGCAGAGGGCGACAAAATAGACATTCACCCAATAAAAATTGTCAACATACTGACAGAGTGCAATGGCTAGATTTATAGTGTATTTCTTATGTGGGCCTGAGATGTGCTGTTTGGATACAAATATATTCTCTGGTTTACATAAACAAACTTTGGGGTGCATTGTGGGCCTAAAGGTTGGACCCTTTATGGGTCATGAGTAGGGAAAGCCTTCCAGTGTATACTTATCAGCAATGTAAAGGAGATATGACATGCTCAGCTAATTTGGTGTCTTCCCCTGTGAAGACTTGTAGTTGGTGTTAGGTAAGGCAGTATGAGAAGGGATCGCATAGCACAAAGGCAGGTGGAATATGGAGACAACTACAACTTTAACTGGGAACGCACACTGCCTTAAGGATACGCTAAGGGGATGTGTGGGCCCAGGTCACAGCACACACTGGGTTTAGTCTTTTTCCTCCCAGGGCAGAATAAAGATAAAACCAAGGAACCTGGTGAAAAACAGGGTGGGGAAAGAAAGTTAATAGGGATAGAGGATATGAAGCTAATTGGAAGAGGGAGTTATTTGCTCCATTTGAACTAACTTGATCAAAGAAGAATTTGTGTGAGTTTTGGGTAAGGTTTATAGCAGTTGTTGGTTGGGTTTTGGTTTTTTTGGGTTTTGGGTTTTTTTCAAAGCCTCCTTTGCTTATCTGGAGTATTAGCTTTCCATTTCTGCTGCTGAAGCAGATGTTTTTCTTGTCACAGACATTAAGGCACTCTTTATGTGCAGTTACTGAATTCTTGTCAAAAAAAAGCATTTTAAATTTGACAATGTTTCTTACATTTTTCAAGCAGTGACCTCATTTTAAAAAAAGAAAATTTCCAATACGTATGTCTCTACTGGAAAAATATTAATCTGCAAAACTTAGTATAAAATGTCTCCATTTATTAGACATCTACTACACAGACATCAGCTGTCACAAAATCCAGTCATGCATCCTGGTGAGTCCTGGCATTCTGGAAACAGTTTGTTTAAAGCAGCAAATATATTTTCACTGTGGTTTTATTAAAATAAATATTTAAACAAATTACAACAGTTAAAAATGTCTCTGCAAATCGTACTATCAAGGACCAGAAACTAAATATTGCTATGCCAACAGAAAGATTAACTCAGTAAGCTCAGTTAAGATTCATTCCCCTTATGGCCAGACCTATCACCTGTCATATGTTATAGTGACTACTTCTAACATCAAATGTTTCTAACAGTTATCTAGAAATAGCAGAATGAAAGATGAATATTGAAGAGTAATTGGAGACCTAAATACCTTAATATTCTTCCATTCATCTTCATTTGCATTTAGAAAAGCATACATTTGATCCTTTATATTTTTGCTCTTGCAAGTTTAAACTACCACTACACTTGGATCTTTTTGTGGCAGTTTAGGAAAATATACAGAAAAAAAAAGAACTGTGGTTTCCAAAGAAAGAACCCATGCAGTAGATTTTTTAAAAATGTTTATCAGTAAATCAGAGATTTTTCTAATGATGATACCTATTACAAAACACTGTGGAGATTAGAAAGTCAACACAGAAGAGAACTGAGTATTATAATATGCCAATCACTGTAGCCGGACATTATATTTTTAAGATAAGCATATCAAGAAATTGCTTGCATTATCTGGATGCTGATGCCATCTTCAAGTCTGCCTGCTCAAGGGGTTTTTTTTGTTTGTTTTTATCCTCTTTTCTTCCCATCACACAAGCTGGGGTTTTCTGTGAGATGTTTCAAAATGCTATGCTCCTCTAATTTAACCAGTAATGAGGTTGCCCTGTCTCTGACCTTGGAGAGCTAGCTTGGACTTCCTATATGATATATTTTTGGAGGAGATCTCCACCTCTGATTAGGGCTAATGGGTGCTGAAAAGCTGTGTTTAAAGTTGTTTTAAGTTAGCTCATTGGAAAATCTGGCCTTCAGTTTCCAGAGATTGCAGCTGTTTTGGGGAAAAGGAAAGCAGAAAAAGAAGGAAAGGAGAGATTTTATGAACACTCAGTAGCTAATATGAAGTCAAGTTTTTGCTTTAAACAGCAATTTGACTTCCTGTCTTGTATAATGAATACAGCACACATTCTCCATAATCATAGCACTTACTTTTTCCTGTCCAAACATTTTGAAACAGCTGAAGATTTAAGAAATATTCAGTCTAGAAACCCTGTAACACAGGATGAGTGTATGACTTTAGTCAAAGGAGCTAATCCCTCCATGCAGTCCTCCAATTATTTTTCTTCACCAATAAGTATTGCTACCTTATTTTATCCAGAATGAATTCTATTCAATGAGCACTCATCAAGTTCCAATCTTAATTAGACTCCAACAAAGCCAAACAAACAAATCACTCTGTTTGGATAAAGGCATGTGGGATGGAGTGTGTGAAAAGAAGAGGTTATACATTTAAATCGTTCTACTTTCCTAACTGCTATAGGTGCTACAAAGCAACATATATAATTTAGTATAGCCTTTGATGATCAAATGCACTGGATTGAATTATGTTCACAAGATTTCATGCAATTCTGTACCATTGTCTATCTTTGTGGGTATCTAAAGCTGTTTTCTCATTTTAACTTTTTTTCCCCTTCTTTTTTTGTACATAGAGTTGTATTTTATTTCAGCTGTCAGATGACAGCTACCATGTAAAAGTACTTGAGTTCCCTTACATGGTTTGTATCACCATCAGAAAGCCTTGATAAAAATGCAGCCTTATTATATGTGTATTTTATTCTCTCCGTATATTTCAGAATGTATATCCTAATTTGATATTCCAATATATATAATCAGTCAGCACTTTCCTTTCATGTTTTTTGACAGAAACACGGGCAGCATACCAGGCAATTAGTTTGAAGAATGATTCCAAAACCAAAACTTACTTCTACCCTCACCCCTTACATGCTTTTGTGATATAGGATGTTGATGGTTTTTAGTCTCTATAGATTCTTTTTTTCTTCATTTTCCTTCTAATTTTTTAACTAAAGTATCATCATATTATATGCCTGTTTTTTGCTCCTTGGCTATTGTCTTGAAATAAACCCAGCTCTGGAAATAAAAAGCTATTTTTTTTGAGAGAGAAACTGCCTATTTTTAGGCTTAAGAACTTTATTTTATTAGCCATAGAATGGAAAGATTTTAGAAATGCTAATATATAAAACTATATATTATAGTTTTAAGGCACACATAAAAAATACTCCTTATTACAGCTTCGCTACCCTTCTGGTGTCTGTCCACAGGACAGAGAAATGAGATTGCAAGTTCAGTATGTGCCTCCCCATCATAATTTCTGTATATATGTAAAATATTTAACTTCAAGATATACACTTAATTTTCCACATTTATTTCCTAGCTGGTAACTTTTAAAAACTCCCAAACCTGAGTTTCAACGCAATCTTTTAATTCTTCTCTCCACCCTTCAGTATAAAAAATATTTTAATATTCCAACTATTCTGCATGCAACGACATGCATACAACAATAACTAAAAAAAGGGCTTCTTAAAACATAGTCCAGATTTGTGAAGAGCTTCATGGTTCACTGAACATTTTATTTAATATGGAGATTGTATTCAGAGTTGTTTGATTTGCAGAAATAACAAGCCCAAATGCTTCAGTTTCTAACGGTAATTAGTTTTCAGCCTAGACAGTCTGTTTAGTTATATATTTACTACCTTGTAAAGAACTATCACAACAAGCCCTGAAGCATTATTTGAAAATTAATAAGCTAAAGAAAGAGGAAATTCTTCATTTTTGCATAGCAACACTCTCTGCATTCTACTTTTTGGTTGCAAAATCCAGCTTTTCAATTATAGGTGTACTAAATTGTGATGCTTGAAAAACTATAAAGGGCAATTATCAATGTTTCTTAATACCATAAATGACTCATGCAAGTACGTTTTGCTGTAAGGGAAACAAAGACTAGTATTGTGAACAGAATTCCTTTGCTTCCTGAGTCAGACTAGAACAAACTTTGAGTCGCATACTTTCAGTGTTATTTGCAATTAATATTAGTTTCTATGGTGGTTAAAATAATGTGCTACAGATTCCATTGCAGTTTACATATTGGAAAATAAAGGCACTTTATTTCTCCATGTTTTAAAGTTCACTTGGCTTTTGTGACATTGGGCAAAAAAGCGGGAAGAAGCTTATGGCACAATATCTTGCAGTGGTTCGTATTTTCCTGCCTTATAACAGAAAATACATGAGTCACTTCTTCATCCAGGTGTATCTTCTGTGCTATCCCTTACTGCTTTTCAAAGTTAACTGAAGTAAAGTGTCCTTTGCCAGATGCTGTTTTGGGTTGTTTTTTTTCTTTTTGATTGGACTCTTCCTCAATGGCTCAACAATGAGTGAGCTCTCAGTCACTTGCAGAGATTAAGAATGCTTCCATTATACTCACTCAGCATGTTTTACTATTGATTTCTGCCTCTGAACATGGATAGAGGACATGCTTGAGCTGGCAGAAGGAATCACATCATGACATAGACACCTCAAGAGAAGTATGCATTATGGAAATCTTCTTAACAAAGAGAGTTCCTCAGTGATCATTAGCATTAGAGGTTCTCTCAACTCTCTCTCACAAATGGCAATGGAAAGGAAAGAAGGGAACATTTTCAAACCTTGGAAAGACTGACCCTGTTCCTTTGTGCTGCTGTGTCAAAAGAGCTTTAAATGCCTTTTCATTTCAAATCAGTATAATTGCTTTTGTTCAAAACCAGGCCCAGGCTTCTCAGCAGTGGAAGCAAAGTAAAAATGTGTACTGTTTCAAGGTCAAGGAACTAAGTCACTTTGCAGTTCCTCATCACTGTCAGGGGTAAAATTAAGTTTTGGGGGGATGGCAGAAGATTTTCCAAAGTGGAAAATATATGAGGTGGAGTGGAAGGGGCTGGTGGGAAGCCAGGTTGCTGGTCAACGTGCAGCCTCACCAAGAGATGGAAGTTCTGCCACACCCTCAGTGTGGAGCTGAGTGGGCAGGCAGTGAAATGGTGACCTCTTCAGGCTTTTGGGTATGTGTGGCAGTCACCTGAACTGCCTGATCTGTAAGACCATGGTTGCCTGCTGTAGCTAAGCCACTCTAACACCTATGGCTTGAAAATGAGTCTGTCAGCTCCCAACAAGACTCATACCTTTTCCATTTTCTTTCCCTTTCCCTTTCCTTCTTCTGCCTACCTGCTCTTGTTCCTTTTCAATAGGGTTAATTTTCTTCCAGTTCAATAACCTGAACTGAATCACTAAAGTGTTGAGTAAATACTGAAAATAAAGAAAAAAAAAAAAAAGGCAGAAAACAGGAAGAGGGTGTTTCTCCTTGCTACCCTTACCTTCTGCAGAATCTAGCCATCAAATCAGCTTAGTTGCATTGTAAAACTACACACTAAGATAGCTTTTTTTCATTCTTCCCCAAAACCTTAAGCCAGAAAGGCTGCTTCAGAACAACAGCAAAAACAGCACTGAAAATGTACTGAATCTAAAACCTCAGGAGTGCTGTTGAACACAGAAATGAGATGCAAGTAGCCATATTACAGCTCTGTAATTATTTTCTAAGGGCACTCGTCATTGAAGTAATTCCTCCCCAATTCTGAAAGTTACTGCTTCCTACTAGCCAAAACTGGTCTGAGACAAACTGCAAGAGAAATGACAGAACCACCCCTACATGCTTTCTGAGAAGGAACTTTTTTTCCCCCCAGTGGTATTAGGTCTGGGCATTTCCTTGACAGAATTTACCAGGATGACAAAAGTGGTTGTTCGTTTCTTCAAGCCTTTTCCAGTAAAAATGTTTATTCACTGTAGGCAATGTTTATGGTATCAGAGAAAGAGGAAATACAGACTTCATATCTCAAGACTGCATATTTTCACTCAAGTGTGCTTACTGAAATCTTGTGATTTCTGCAAAACATAGGAAAATCTCTGTAAAAATACTGAGAAAACCCAGTGTTTGGGTTCCAGGCAAAATGTACTAAAATCTAAAAAAAAAAAGGTACAGAATTACATCCTTTTGTTACATAAGTGATGCATTTGTTTATTCATTTGTTTATTTACTGCATTTAACAACAATGTCCATGGAAATATGCAAACAAAAAATAATTAGCCTTCTAAGAAGACTAAAGTTTTGTTGGTTTTTGTGATATATTCATGGATGGGAATATGTGATGACTTATTTTCAATACAAGGAAAAAGATGTGGTTTTGTTGAAGCATTAATGAGAACAATTAGCCTTGTAGTACATTAATGTATGTGTAAAATAGAATATGTTCATAAACAAGATAATAAGTATGTTTAAACATCTGGTTTTCTTATAAGGCTTCAGTGAAGTCAGGCTGGGTTTTTCATATACTTGAGAAGTTAAAATGTGCCTAATGATGTTGTAATAAGAATAAATGAGAACAGTCATATGACAAAGTATGTTAGATATTGTTTGAGGCACAAACACTGCTTACATGTTTTGTAACAAAACATTATTTACAAAATCATACAAAACAGATAGTGCAAGAATTAGAAATAATGCATTTAAGAGCCAAGTTAGAAAAGAAATTGTTTTCCAGAGGAAAAAGAAGTCTCTGTTTTCTTTAATTCAATTTGAATAACTCAGCCAAATGGATTATGATACTGATAAAAAAATGTTGAGATTTTCTTGTTAGACTCATATGAAGTTTATAATAGAAACATTAAAGTAATATCTTGTTGCTTTTACCATATAGACACACAATATTTTCTGTAATAGCTTTAATAAGTTCCATATGACTAGTTAGAAAGATGTACTTAATTCGATAACCCATTATGGGTTTATCTTTTGCTAACAGTCAACACTGGTTAAAACTTTAAAATTGATTGAAAGAATGATGCAGAGGGTTATATACTTGTTATAGAATATCACAAACCAGATAAGAAGACTATTTATAATTTGCTATTATATTCTATTTCACTTTTCCCTTTTAAAGTAAAACCTTACCTCTCCCATTTACACCATCTGAGCAGAGCAGTGACTATAACAGTTTTACCCCCCTATATTCCTTTGTCTGAAAATAAATTATCCTCTGCCCTTTCTGTCATCAAAATAAGGTTAGAGAACCAAATATGGTATATGACTGCTCTGCAGTACCTTTCAGCACAGAAATTTTTATTAAAGGAAATAAGCATCTACTTGTCTTGAAATGTGTTGCTGTAGCTAATAGGATAAGATGAAAGCCTTCTTTTTAAAAATAAAGTCTAAGATTCAGAAATCTTAAGGTACTTGCATCTAAAATCTTTAGCGCTTGTTGGTTTTTTAAGTTTTAGCAAGCACAACTTTCAGAACAGATAAAAATGCATTCTAAAGCTGAAATTACCATTTTTGTAGAATCATATAAGCATGGAGAACAGAATTACTTCTGAGTAAACTGGAAATGGGAACTCTTACAATTCCTCCCTGAGCTTAAATTAAAAAGAAGAAAATAAATAATTTCTAAAAACTTGTTTCCTTTTTCCTACTACTACAGGGAAAATACAAGCAAAAGCTGTGGGAAAACCAGTGACATTTTTTATTTTCTTTCCATTTGCCTATTCAGGCTGTAAGTTAGTGCTGCAGTAGTTTCTTTGTGCAACAGTAACTTCTCAGGAATGTTTGAGTCAAGAAAAAGTTATCCAGAAATTAGAAAAATAATAGTTACTTAAATTTGTGGAATAATTTATAGCTGAAAGATGAAATGCACTTTTCAAAATCTAAGACCCTAATAATTTACTACTAGTAAAATACAGTGGAATACAGTATAACCAAGTCCTGCCATGAAGTCAGTCTTTACCATCATTCTCCCTGGAGCAACAGGAATTAGGGAACAGACAAGCTAAACAGGGCTGCCACCTCCCTATCAAAACCTGTCAAGCCAAAATACTATTACTTTTAGGATGTCAGTGTCTTACTAAACTACTTAGCATTAATTGACAACTTCTCCTGCAGTTTAAGAGGCTTAATTGCAAGGTTAGCAAAACCCCATAGTTTGAAGCAGCAGAGCCCAAGTGTCAAATCTGGCAGTTCAAAAAATTAGTTAGCCTAGCAGAAGGCAAAATGCAGAAGGTGAAAAGTTCTTGTCAGGAATGGCTATACACAGGCTTGATTGGAAGCCTGTTCTGATCTCTGTTGTCACCATCAAACATGGCCCATATTTTGCCATAGCTATATTGGGAATTATATTGACAAGACGGCAGGGAAGAGGTTCATGATTGTGGCTGACAATTTCTAAGGATCATCCAAGCCCTGTATTGAATTTCACATGTTAAAATATTCGTGTTCCAAAGAACAGGACAAAGTTTGCTGCCAGAGCAAAGAATTAAAGACACAGCCTACTGGGGTATGTGATAAGCTGTTTATCAGAGAGATTGTTCTTCGAGATACTCACAGCCTGGTTGGGACCTTTTCTGTCCACAGTGTGAAGCTGCAACTGTACTCATGATTTTTGTTATGATGATGTTTCACACTTCATTGTTCATGAGAATTAAATGCAACCCAACAGAGGATCAGGGAAGTTTTAAAGAAACTTGGTCACTGTGAGGGTGGTGAGGCCCTGAAACAGGTTGCCTAAGGAAGTTGTGAATGCTCTGTCCCTGGCAGTGTTCAAAGCCAGGTTGGACAGTGTCTTGGGTGACATGGTTTAGTGTAAGGTATCCCTGCCCATGGCAAGGGGGTTGAAACTAGATAATCTTAAAGTCCTTTCCAACCCTAACTATTCTATGATTCTATAATAGTTTCAAAGCTGTTGGTTTTTTTGATTCAAAAAACTGAAACTTCTTAATTCTGTTTTTTTGACTCTCCTTATGTTCAAGTGTGTTGAGTGACCTCAAATTCTGGAGCTCTCTAAATCATCTCATAACTGGTCAAGTGAAAGCTGATGGTCTGCGCAACTTTAAATCATCATATGTAACAGTTAAATTCATTTTTCTTAAACTTTGTATAATTTATTCATTTGAGATTTCAGAGAAAAACTATCATGACACATTTAGAGGCTCAGCAGCACAATTTAGTGGAACTAAAGATGTGTATGAAAATACAATGATTTTAGGCCAAATAATTTATTAAGAAAAGACTAGACAGTAAATAAAGTAGGCCTGTGAACTAAAATTATAAGATATAAGCAAATAGATTTCTTAGAGCTATTTATAAACTAGCATTTATTGGCTGTTCAGACAGAATTGTAATGAAGTATAAAGCAGTCCCAGTAGAGGAATTGTTCTGGGCAAACCTTTTCTTTTAGGCATGACTATGGAAAGCAACTTATTCTTGAGACTGTCACCTTCATTAATGGTGTGTTATGTATGGTCTTTATACAAAGTTAGTAAAGTCCAAGAGATAATGAGATCAACAAAAAAAATATATAACAGATGTTTTCTATAATGTCTAATGTGATGTATAAGTAACATCAATAAGGCTTTTTAAAACCACAGTACCCTAAAAAGGTCCATTGAAAATATGGGACCTTTAACTAACAAATTAAAGCCAGCGCATTAAATGATAGGGTTGTTTTCTGTAATTAGTTTTCACAGACCTTTTAGAAATAGTTAGTGGAGAAACCCCAGGGTTCTGTGAACCACAGATTGCAAACCATTGAATTAAACAGCCAGGACTGGTGGAGGAGTTAGCCAGTGGGCTAAATAGGAACAAAGAAGTAATAGTCTCTAAACACACAGAGCACCCAGAGCCAGGGATTTATACAGCTCACAGTTGGTTATGCCTGTGATGTCAGTAAAGAGCACTGGGTTAATTTAGAATGTTTAAGGTAACTTGTATTTGATACCAAAATTTGCAGTGGAGATGCATGTAATCAAGGCAAAAAATATACTGAATTATACTCTAGAAGATAAGTTTGTGATGAAAGAAATAGACACAAAAGAAATGGTTAGCTGCTGCTGATGGGGTATTGACGCTACCCTGTGAAAAAAAAATCATTGATACCCAAAACTAAAAGAGAAAAAACAATGGAAGTTACTTCTGAAGCCAGCATTTGGAGCCTGAGCAATAAGGGCTTCTTTGTAAGGATCCATAGCTGTAAAGGCTGACAGAGGTTTTAGGAATTCTAGATAAGATAAACTAAGTAATTAGAAAGCTCTGGTATCAGGTAGGGTTGCGTTTTACATGTTCCGATTGTAACCATTTAGTGTAAGCAAAAGCCTGACCTAAATCTCACCAAGTATTTTCTTCTTTAGTTTCAGCTTTATTGCTCTGTGAGGCAAGATGCAGGAGAGTGAGAATACAGAATCTGTGGAGGCAGCAAACAAAAGCAACACTATACCTGTGCTGTGCTGAGGGACTCCAGATTCTGACATGTTTCCTGTGAAATTTTTAGGGGAAGTTTGGTGTCAATACTGCCGGTGTTCTGAGGTAGGATCCGCCAACAGTAGTACTATGTACTGTGGTATAGACAGTGGGGAGACTATATGGTGCCAGTCATAGAATCATAGAATAGTTGCGATTGGAAAGGACTTTAAGATCACCTAGTTCCAACCCCACTGCCATGAGCAGAGACACCACACACTAAACCATGTCACCCAAGGCTCTGTCCATCCTGGCCTTGAACACTGCCAGGCATGGGGCATTCACAACATCCCTGGGCAATCTATTCCAGTGCGTCACCACCCTCATAGTAAAGAACTTCTTCCTTATATCTGACATAAATACTCAAACCCATCGCAGTATTTACAATCTATGTCTGCTAATGGCAAGTTCTGCATGCTAACAAAGACCTCAGAATTCCCTTATAGCAATCATCTACCTCTATACATGCCTGGTGCCTGAGAGGTTTTATCCCTTTGCTCCCTTTCACCTAAACAGATCTCTTTTGTCCATGGTCACTGTCTTAGCAAAAAGGGAGCATCACTCCCTTCTTCCCAATATAGCTGTATGAAAGGAAAAGTGGACCTCACATGAACAGTTCCAGAATCAAAAGTCTCCTCTAGGCCTTGAGTAAAGCACAGAGCAACTCTTTGAAAGGTGGCATTTAAACTTTACTCTCCACACTGACAATGTCTGCTCTGATTTTTGGCTTCTGAGAATGGTAAGCATTTAATTTTTCCCGTGTCTGTGGTGCCCAATTTTGAGATTAATGATTCTAGCAACCAGCAAACATGTCTAGAATATAAGTACCAACATTACAGTTTCTGAGGAAGTTTTATAGTAAGGTTTTCTGCTTAAAAATTGTGATTCAAAAATACCTATTCATACCTGTAAAAAAGATAACATTTTTAAACAAAGATTCTATAGCAATAATAAGACCATAAAATACTGCTAAAATAAGGTAATCCATAGTATGTAATATAAAAGACAGTTGTACAATAACGGTAGGACAATGCGAAGCAAAATAGATTGAACAGTCAAATCTTGAGGGGATAGTTAATAACTAGAAAGCTGATGAAATACTATTTACCATAATTACATATATGGTTAAACTTTATGTACATGTTTCAGTTACAATATCTCAAACTAGTGAAAGAGAATCTGCTGCCAGACCATAACAGATTGTTCCCGCAGGACATCTGCTTCGTGTATTTAATTTCTTTAAAAAAAGTAGGCAATGCTTTGTAGCTATAGAAGTATGAAAGCATAACATTTTATTTGATATTATGTCAAAACTAAATAGTTGTGCCACATTTTTTTCTTTTTTCCCAAATAATATTTAAAACTGATACAGTTCCAATGCATTAATAAATTGTCATACAGCCTTCTAAAGCTATTGTAGCATTTAGAGTAGGAAAAGCCCTGAAAGATTTTTGGTCTAGGCACAGAGTACTTCTTGGCAATTTAACATCTCACTGAAGTGGGATATATGCACTTACATCAAAGAAAACTATGTACAAAAGCTATGTCAGAATCCAGCAAGGGTTCACACTGGCCTTTTTAGACAACTCTAATTCCAGGCAGACCTATGCCGTTTGACTGATGGATGAGTAAATTACAGAGCGGGGCATCTGGGTTATCTAGAGGGAGATGTTTGCACAGTCTGGGATGGGATTTAGCCACATTTAAAGTGCAGGTGTCTTGTCTGTATGTTCCAGAGAAGACACTAGTGCTAAGAGTCCTTGGAGTAAAGGTAGCACCATCAGCAGTATAGATATTAACACCTGAGCTAGTTAGGTACATCCTGCACTGTCTGTGGTGAAGGAACAAGTACGTGAATACAAGAATTCATTTATCTCATCCTAATATAAACACCTGAAATAGGTAAGATTAGTTTCTCCTTGAAAATACCTGTTTCCTTCACTGTCTATAAAGGGAGACTAGACATCTTGCTCAAGTGTAGGTATTTGCTTTGTATATACATAAAATTAAATGGAGTTAATTCTATTTGATTTATAAGCCCTAACTCAAATTCTGTTACTCAAGACCAAAAACTGAGCCCGACTACCCAAGCCATAAGTGATCAAAGGGGGCCTAGTAAACAACTGGCCAATTATATTTTTTTAAATTAATGAATGAATTTTCAGAGCAGGTGAAACTGGTGATGGTCTGCACTGTTTGCCTAATAACCTGCAGTGTCTGTAAGGCAGGGAGATATCTGGAACCTTGTGCGTTCACCATGAAAGAAAGTTAAAACCTGCCTCTCACTCCCAAGAGCAATTCATTGCTTAGCCGGTCTGGATTTAGCTTGGAGAAGGCTCCCTAAGCCTCCCAAAAGGAGCTAGCTTACTGAAGGCAAAAGTACTGGAGCTTTGATGCCACAAAAAAACCAAACAAGGAGCAGGATGATCCGTAAGCCAGTGGTGAATACAATCTGCTAGAAAGAGAAGCATAGACTGGTGCCTCATGGAGGGATAAATTAGCAAAAGATTAGCAGGCCCGGTTTGTCACCAAGATTTCTGTCTATAGATCTGGGATGCTGATTTCTAGGCTGGTGGTCAAACTTGCTTTTGCTTCCTGACTATGTCTGCACTTTTTCTTTTGTCTTATAGCTATCATTTTTGAAGGCATATGTTCCATAGTGGGTGATTGATAGAGCAGAATGATTCCCACTCATACAAAAATAAGGAAGATGTGTATCATCATGGCTGATAGCATGTAGAGCAAGAAGGCAGATACAAAGATTTAGGAAGAGTAGGGTAAGATATCAATGAAAGATCCCCTAACAAAAAGGCAGGTTTCTTTTGTTGCTTTTTTTTCTTTAAATGAGAAAGACATTTCAAGCAAAACAGATGCAGTCAAATTGGTGCATTCAGGAGAGAAAGAAATTATCACAGTTCAGAAATTATGGATTTCAGGATATTGACATTCCTGTTGTGTGTTGAAGGAGAAAGAAAGTGTCATCATTATTATTTGCTTGCACAGGTACAGGATTGGCTAGTGAGGCAGTAGTGATTTACAATCCTGTCAAGGACATCTTCAGCTCCTAATCAAGGAAAAATTCAATTTTTTCTGTACTCAGATCCATATTTCATTTTTTATAATCCTATTCCACTTCTACACTGAGTACTCAGCCAAAATCCCACCTGAGCCCTTCAGGAGCTATAACTAAACTGGATAAAGTAGGGGTACTACTACCTCGATCACAGCTGTTAGAGAAATAAGAGCAGGTCTTTATGTCCACAATACAGCCACCACCCTATCACTGAGTCTTTCATTCACCTGCTGTTTGTGCACCAGACTGAACCAAAAATGTTTCCAAAATCAATGGATTTTCTTTGCAGATGTTGAAAATATAACCCTGAGTGACTCAGTCAATAAAAAATAATTCATCAAAGACCTTAGGTCAATAACCTTAGCATTAACCATTTCATTAATTCTACTGCTTATGTTGATTATAGAAACCTGGCATTTGAATAAATTGTATTCTCAGAAAGTCATGTTGTCTTCATTTTTTCAGTGCTAAGAAATAAAAAATCTTCTACTTTCACTTCATTTGCTACTTTGTTTTTTTGGTTAATCATTCCCAGTAGTAAACATGAGTTGTGTTCTTAAACTGACAGCAAATATGAACACAGAATTCTAGCAGTAGAGTAATCTTTCTGGACCTAAACATCACATTCATAGTTTCTACCTCAAAGACCTGAAATGTTATCATGCAGGGTATAATGATATTGTGACACCTCTCATTGTTTCCTGAGTTTCTGATTTCCAGAATATAGTTTCAACTGTTTAGATGTGACCTAGATGCATAATTTTGCATTTAACTTGAATGGGTTCAGCTTGCCAAGCAATCCAAATTTCTCTTTATAACTTCCTGGTTTTTATAATTATGTACCATGCTGCCAATCTCTATGTCAGTAACATAAGATATCAATGATGTGTTGATATTTACTAAGGCACATGGAAATATTGAATAACATCTAATTCCTAGCTCTTAAGACTCATATTTGAAATCATTCTTTGATAAAGGGCTCTTACTGAAAAAAAATCCCATAATCTGAGAGTGGTGTGCTAGCCAGTTCTTAATGTGTTGTCTGCTTATTAATCTTGCAGTGTATGTGAATTTAGGATACTTCAACCAAGCATTTTTGACACATGGGCAAACACAGAGCTCTTTGAGGTCAAAGAAGATGCTAAATATTTTCATATGGGAAACACAAGGAACAATTAAACATCCTCCTTATAATTAATGAAACAGAAGTTTTCACCCCATGATTACACTGAATACAAATTCAGGGGAACATAACTGATTTGCATGTAGCTCTGCATCTATAAGAAAGGAGTCAGGAAACAAGCCAAAAAAATAGTACTAAGAGGAACAAAAAGAGGGAAAACCAGTGTCATCATGACAGAAACAACACAGGGAGAGCTTTTTGAGTGATGTGCTGTTTGGAAAGCTGGCATAAAACTGTGAGAAAGGAAATGCTGTCCTGTTGTTTAATTGTACTGTGTCTGAAGTAATGGAACCTCTGTGTACATTCTTTGTAAATCAAAATGATTTCAGCAAGAAAAATATTTAACTCTTATAGCATAGGGGAGGCTAGAGTTTCTTAGATGAGGGCTGAGATCACCTCAGCTTGTTTTAACATGGAAGCAAGATAAGCAAGTGTCAGAGGGATTCATCCCAGTCCAGAAGTACAACAAAATTCTCAGAAAGCATAAAGTCAGAGTGATAGACTACAGCTCTCCAAAGAATGTTTTTTTTCTCAAAGGCTTGTAACTCCTAAACTCTTTTGAGAATAAAGCCACTGTGATTAAGAAATTCTTTTTTGCCTAAGCTCGTGTTTTTGCTCTTCTAGCATGTCATCCCCAAAGGTGTGAAACTGGAAATACAGGTTTTGTTGAGTTTTTGTAATGATTTTCAACAATTTTATGACCTTTGTGTAGCGATAAACCAATATTTTTGTTTTTAATGTGCCTTTCTTAGTTTCCCTATATAAATTTTTGCATTTCACAACTGCTATTTTGTATTAGTTATAATGCATTATCTTCTTTTTCCCCTCTTCTGGCCAAAATTAGCCAGTTTTTCTGTCTTCACAGTAGAAGCAAAATATTTTAATATTCTAATAATTATATTCTTAAATTATTAAAAAATATTAAATTAACCTTATTCTTCAGTCTAATTATTTTTTTCTGGTTCTATTGTCTTCCAAATCAGCTCTGTTTATCCCCAACTTTGTGAAAATAGTTCTTTGAAAAACTAAGCACACATATTAGTGATTGGTCATTTGCTTGCTGACCTGCATATGACAAAAAGCTTACTCACAATAAGCAATAATGAATAAGCTAAAATCAAAAGAAGTTTCTAAACCATTCCAATCATTAAGCACTTTTTACCCTTTTATGCATCATTCTCATATACAAAGTAAAATTATCTTTTTCTGGATGTAATTTATTTTGTGACACAGTAATTTAGAAATTCTCTACATATACCTCTCCTGAAGGAGGTCTTGAGGTCCAGCCCCATGCTATTGACAGCAAATATCCATAATCCATCAGCTCATAAAACATCATTTTAAAACAGTTGGATTTTTTCCTGTCACTCTCCTGAAAGTTGTCCAGGACTTCTTTCTACCGGTTACAAGTCTGCTCCATATTTCCAACCTGAATTTATGCTTGCTTTTCTTAGCTCATGTTTTCTTCATGTTTGGCTAGTTTTAGGAAAGATAATTATGTTTAAGAACATTTCTCTGTACCATGCTTATTTAATCCCTCTTACATAGAGCTAAAACTGAGCTATACATTTAAAATGGTAGTAATACTTTCCCATATCTACTAAAAATGCAACCATTGGTACACTTCAATGTATTGTTTCCCAAATTTGAAGTTGTATTATATTGGGGTCTCATAGTTATCCTGTAACAAGATTGTGTATCATATCGTTCTGTCCTATCCACCACTTCTACCATACTCAGATGTTGAGGTTTTTTTAGTAGTAATTTTGAATTGCTGGATTTTATTTTTTTATCACAGAATCACATGGTAGTTGAGGTCAGAAGGTTTCTGTGGAGATTATCTCATCCAATCACCCTGCTCAAAGTTTCCTGGGACCATATCCACTTTAGTTTTAAATATCTATGGGTATGGAGACTCCACAATCTTTCTGGGCGACTTTTTCCAGTGTTTGAATTTCTTTTATACAAGTCTCCAAAATTGAAATACTCCACAATGATCTTCCTTCCTCCTGCCCTTGTATACATTACAGAAAAGCTCAGAAGACTGAATCTGTGCTTCTCTGTCACAGATTTCAGAGCCACGCCTTTTGTGTTCAATATCTTTTGATTCTGGGATACCAACAATTCCTTCACAGTGTTTTCCTCTTCTTTCTAGTTTGTCCTTCCCCAGCAGATTTAAACAGATGCATCAGGTGAATTACATGAATCATTTTGCCAGATTTCACTTGTTTCAGTTCTGTAAAATTTATTCTTTTCAATGAGAATTTACAGTTCTTCTTGTGCTTTACCTCTAATCGACATGCAAGCAAGTGAAAAAATGTCTTCATGTTTTTGGTCATTGTTTTGCTTTGTTCATAACATGCTGATTTGAATTACATTTGCCTCATTAATGCCTCTTCATTCTGTTACTAATTTGATACTTCTTCTGTCATGCAAACAGACAAGTTTACTCTCCTCCCTTTGAGGAGTTGCATGCCATCTGAAATACATTGTCCTTTCTGTGGCCTTGATAGAGTCCAAAATTTTGAAAAAAAAGCCTCTTTCAATACCTTACTAGCTCCACATCCTCCATTACCTTCTGTTTTTTCCTTTCCATGATGCCAGAAGATTGACTGCCAAGGCCACCTCAGTCTTTCCTCTTTTATCTCCTTTCTTGGACTTCACTGCAGTTTGCATATTCTATCTGTCTGTGGCATAACTGACTTCAGTGTATATCATGATCAGTAGAAACTTGCCAGACAACCCCATAATCCAGCCCAATCTTGCAGTTACAATGGATCTTGTGACCACACTGTGTACATATATAAACATTGCAGTTATTTACATAAAACCAGTGAGAGGTAGATAAAATATTTCCTCTTCCATAGAATTTTACAATGCAAAGATATCAAAAGCATAGTTTAGAGCACCTGTTTTATAAATGATAATATACAATAAACATAGCTCAGTTATACAAAATCTAATGGAAAAACTTGTTTGATACATTTCGAGGAAGAAGAAAAAAAAAAAAGAGGAAAATTCCTTCAAGTTAAAATTTGCCATGTGAAAATGCAGAAATGACAACTGCTTCTTTTACATTGACACAGTTTTTCTATTTGGGTTTCAAATTTTTCTTTTCAATTTGTTTACTGTGTTTTATGGAGTCTTTGTTAACCTAGGGTATTTTATCTCAAAGTTTCCTGCTATCTTACCGCTAGACAAAGCCCTGCTGATTCACTTGCCACAAGGCTATTAAAATCTGCTCAAATTGGATGCTAAATGAAATGTTAGTATTTTATTTACCAGTTCCTGATGTTTAAAAAGTTAAGTGAATGAAAAATCCTAGTAAGTCACAGCTCAGCTGAAGTTGGGAAAAGCTCCACTGGCAATGTAATTACTGACAAAAGCCAGCGCATGATTGGTCAGTGTTTGAAAAGGACAAAATTAAAGAATAAAAGATGGAAAATCCTTTCAATAAAGAGAGGAGGAATAAACAAATAAAACCAAGTCAAAACCAGCAAGACTTATGTTAGGATATGTGTAATAATAGGAAATAATGTTTAAATGCATAAATGCATCAAATTATTATCCATTTTAGAAGACAAATCCTGAATGAATTTTGCAATTAATAGTATTAAATGTCTGCAAATGATGACAAAAGACAGAAAATCCCTCCAACCAACCAAGAAAACCTCAAGCTCATACATACTATACCAGAAGAAATAAAACAGTACTTTTTTAAAATTTTTTTATTTTTATATCTGTAAAAAGTTCTAGAAATTCACAGAACTATCAATTCCCTGCACCCAGTAAGAGAGCTAACACAACATGTAAGGAGCAACTGGTGTATGAAATATTTCTCTAAGATTAGGACCACTAAATTATATCATCCTGCTGTAATTTCAGACAGTGCAATCCTCCTATATAATAGGTAGAATATTTTAGATTTATAGTCCACTCAAACCTGTTTGCCTGGCCTAATCACTAAAGCAAAGCTTGGAACACACAGTTCCCAGGATTTAGCTACAACTGAGTATTTCTACAGCAACTGCAGGAGCTTACATGCTTTTTTTGAATATTTGTTCAACCTAAGTATTCTGGTAGATATTCTGCCTAATACAATAACTGTCACACCTAATGAGGACTCTTCTTTATTCTGAAGTTCCTCTGTTATTAGGTAAAGGCTTAAAACACATTGCTTCAGCTCTTAACTCCAGTTCGAGCTTCAAACTTACCACTGATTTCCAAAGAATAAGACTGAAAACTCCTCTCTAGAAGTTTTTCTCCTAGGGAAATTTCCTAGGAATTTCAGTCTTATTCTTTGCCAAGTGAAGATATTTCCAGATAAATAAAGTTTAATGTTTTAATGTAAAATACATAGACATTCTTTGAGGCAGATCCCAAAGCTCTCTTGCCTCTGACACGATGTCTTAATAACTATGCTAGGTACTCAGTATGTGCTGAGCAGGTAAGAAGATTAAATATCTCTTTTGGAGCACAAGACTGCAACTCACACGGTATTTTACAACAAAGAAACTGCCCTATGTTTCACTTTGATTTTCATTATGTGTTTTAGAGACAAGGATATTTCCTGGAAGCTATAGTAATGCCTTTGAATTTTTTCATAACATCAGAGAAAGCTCTGGATGTTTTGGGAATGAAGCAGAAGTGCATGATAACTCATGTATTCTCTCAGACTTCTGTCCATATGAGGAACTTCTGAGTCATTACTGTAAGGAGAGATGTGACTGTAAACTAATGACCATATGCTGTCTTCCTGTGTGGCTATGCAATGTTTGCAGAACACTTTAATGTAGTACTACTTTAAAGGCATAAGTTGCAACACACTGTGGATCTGTGGTTATCTTTTTAATGGAGAAGAATGTTTCCATAAGAATTTATTATGCTGTGGTAAGGTGGAAAAATTCATCAGAGTTTCTCCTCTTCAAAAGACAGGAAATATGTGATTCATGTAATTTTATTTCAGTTTGAACAGTCACCCCAACATCCCTGTGAAAAATTCTGTACATTTAGGTTAGGATTTATCTGACCTACTTCGAACATATGCATTTAATCATTGTAATCCTGTTGTCAACACCCCCCCCCCCCAAAAAAAAAAAAAAAAGGTTCATGAAAGCATGATAGTGTTCATGACGGTGCCTTGGCAATAGCAAAACACCATCCTAATAATCTTCAAAAGCAATCCTCATTACAAGCAGGAGGGAAGGATCAATAGTTGCTGAGAAAAAGTTGCTCCTTAGTTACATTTTCCATTCATAACATTGTTCTCAAAATGAAAAAATGACAGATTTTAATGCCTTTATGTGTAAGTGGTAGAATGACTTTAAGAAAAAAAAAGAAGAAATGCTCTTGAGGTCTTCTCCCTCATTCAAGGCTATAGTTCAGAAGTCATTATTAGCCAAAAAATACATAGAAAATGCATTTTTATTTTAGGGTTAACCACATTGTACAATAGTTGGTAGCACAACACTGGCAAACATGTTTTCGCTTCTGTCCATGATCAGACTTTTCTGTCATTTACCCTAAGGAAGCAGAGTGGGAAATTAAACTGTGATTAACTCCTTCCTCCCTCTGGATTAGGTAATGTGGAGTGTTTTGCCATGCAATGCATCAAATATGAGTCCTTCAGTGGACACTACAGGTACTTTTTACTGTATACATGGATTTTCAAAGATTTCTCATTGCCATTCCCACACTTGTTCCCATCTTGTGAGATTACTACAACTATGGGACGATTGTAGCCAACTCAATTTGGAAAAACTTTGCAAAGTATCGATGGTCTCTGGGTATCTACATCAAAGTAAGGCTGTGTTTATTATTTTTGTTTTAAGACATTAACCAAATGCTTTAAATCCAGACTAAATCATTACGATGCTAGACAATACACAAACATTCCCTGCCCCAAGAAACTTACATGACAGGAATACAAACACAGGAAAAAAATGATAACCATTAGATAAGGATTACTTCTTTCTTTCAGGACATTCAGCTATGTGGCTGAAGTACTCATAAACTATAAGTTTTAAATTAAATTTATGTTCCTAGTTGCTTACATGGTCATTTTATTTCTTCTCCACTACTCATTTGTTGTAAATGCTATGATGACATTCCCAGAATTGCCAGGGAGTTATCTTTGAAGCAATACTTTATGACCCTCTTCTTCAGTCCTCAAAAACATACACAAGAGAGATGTAATCAAACTCATAAAAGTACCTTAATTGTGCGTTTACTTAAATGACCTTTGGTATCTTCAAAATGTGGTTCGGGTGTTTGCATATTGTTGGATCTGCTTGAAACATACACCACAAAAAGCTTGTCAGGTATATGTTGTGGGCTTTGTTTATTTTTAAAGTGCTTCTCATAAAAGTAGGTTCATGCTTGACAAAAGGCAAATTACTCAGTGTTAAAAAGAGAAGACTCAACCAATTGGGAGTTGTAAAAAATACTTTTGTTGCTTAAAAAGGACACCCAATTGTAACTAAAACTTTATTTTTCTGAAAGGAAGTGCTAATAAAGAAGTTATTTTAAAGGACAAAATTTCCTAGAATCACACACACACAAAAAGAACTAATAGAAAATCTATATTAAATGCAATAAGCTTTTTGAACCAATGACTGTTTCCCTTGTTTCCTCCATCTTTTTTTCTCTTTTTACAGAAGTAATTGGGCTGGATAGATTGGCTGGATTTCTCTTGGAACAAAAGAAGTACTCCAAAAAACCAAAGCAAAACAGATCTTCCATAAGACTTTGTTAATTCAAATACTTTCCTGTGACACAATTCTCTAGTCTGAGTTTTCTGGGAGTCATATAGGGGAATGTAAGCCTAATACAGTCAGTACAGCAGACAAATACATACCAGATTCTATTTTTCTCACTCATATGTTAGAAGAAATTGTCCTTTGCAAATTAAAGGTATGACAAACCACGTAATCTGAACTTTACATGCATTGCTCATCCAAGGATCCTGTAATTCAGACAATGCAAGCTCACCTTTGCTCTGAGACTAAGTACAGGCATTCTACACATCTCAACAGCCTTCAGGGAAGGACCTGTCCAGTGTTAATGATGTAACATTGCTGCAGGGGCTGGTACAAGAGGGTGGAGGACTCTGTGTGATCAGCACCACCAACCTTATTCACAGAACAGAGTCAGACTTGAATGCATGCTGAGAGGTGAATAAGCCTCATCTTTGTCCTTATCCAGGTTTCAGAGTTCAAATGTGGACCTTCGCTGCAGCATTTTTTGCAAGAAATACTGCCTTGATCCCATACCTGCCCCTGCACTTGCAGTCTAAGACGTATGGCCACCTTCCTAAACAAAACAGCTCTAGGACAAAAACTGGAATAATAGAAGTCTCTGCTCTGTCTCTTCACGTTGTTTATCTCTTGGCTCGTTCTTGATACTATTCTGGACTGCTCCAAGTAGCTTTCCTCAAAATGATACCTAAGCAGAGATCAGTGGATATTTAGGGATATCTCTCAAAAGACAATCCAGGATAAGTCTATCTCATATTTTGCTCTCTCCAGCCACAGTTGTTCTTCAGCTTTATCCCAGGAAATTTTGCAGCCTTAGTAACCTTCAAATCCCCCTGTGTGATATGCCACAGCAGGCAACACAGGATCTTAGTTTTCCTGTTATGGAATGCCAGCATCTCTGCTGAGTTGTAGCAAAGCCCTTGCGCTGTTTAAAGCAGTCTAAGTTGTCAAGGGATGCAAAACACATGGATTAGTGCCAGACCAGTAGAAACACCACACCAGGCCCTGAGGAATGCCAGAACAGAGTGCTCAGTGACGTGGCCACAGCACATTTGCTCATCCTAAGTACTGTAGTTGTAAGATTCTTCAGCCTGTTTGCCTGCAGGGATAGGTATTGGTCCCTCATCTTGTTTTATTTAACAGTATTGATCTAACCAGACTGTCCTGTGAACTAAGTGCTTGGGTTTTGAACATTGTTAGTAAAGAATATCCTGAACTGCTGAAAAAAAATGTAGGAAAAAGTCCCAAGCCCATATGACTTGCTCTAGGCAGGAAGCAGAGTAAGGCAGAATGACTGAAAAGCTGAAAACCAGTGAGACTGTCATTGCTTTCAGCAACGTGTGCAGAATAGGAGATGGCATGTACTAATAAACAGAAAGAGCACTCAGAAGAAGGTCTGCACCATAACTGCATTCTTGCTTTCATTGTTGATTTTGTGTATTTATTTTTTCCTTACATTCTAATTTGAGAGAAAAGAGGGCAAACTACTCAGTAGTATCGTGTAACTATTTCCAATAAAGGCACTGAACAGTATCTGTATGCTGCTATAGAGTGAGTGTACCATCTTTGAGAATTATGAAATTGCCACTTCAGCAAAATGCAACACTGCTGCTGTGAAAAGTTTGTAAGCATGACAGTTCACTCTGAAATTAATGCAAATGGCTTTTGTGTTCATTAGGGAGATCTCTCTATATATCTTAATTCATATATCAAACTTTGGTAGTTGATACATCCATCAGGCATTCCTCAGTGCTTTTCAATCCTTCAGAGAAGTAGTCTAACTACACTACTGAATTAAGATTTTGAAGTCATTATGGTGGGAACATATGAGGAAAAAAAACACCAAACTGCATTTAGAACTATAATGAAAAGTAAAGGAATTTTAAAGGTAATTATAAATAAGCACAATTTATTAGAAATAGCAAAACTTCATACATAGCAAAAATATAGATTGTAATAACTGAGCAATTAGGGGATTACTGCTAAAACAAAAGATCTGTTTTAGCTCCTGTTGGCAAAAGATTATAAAATTGAAACAGTGAATAAAAAGTGGGGAATTTCTAGACTGTGATTGTAGGGTTTTCTAGGTGGATTTGGACCTGCAATTGGCAAGTTGAAAGTAGTTTGTCAACAGCATCATTCAGTATTCCATAACCACTTGAAACAAAAACCAGCTCTCCATATGGTAGAGAATAATTCTGACACCACAGGTGCTGAACTGTAAATTTGTTGTTTGTGTGAGTAAAGAAGTAGCACCTACCTTCCTTGCCCTAGAGAGATAATCCTGATTATGTGTAACATATGTGTCATTAATACAATTCATAGACATACCTAAGTGAGTTTTTAATTGACTAGCTGGTGTATAATTTGTGTTTTGTCACAGTACAGAGCTCAGAACTGGCTGCAAAATCTGACCAGGAGCCTGCATAAATACGTGGATTTCTAGTCCATAGCCACAGACTGCAGTGTAGTCATTCTCTGACTATTGCAAGATAAACAAAGGAGGAACTATAAATTCTGGTTTACAGCCAGACATTCTAAAATGCACATAACCATCTAAAGATGCAATTACATGATGCAACAAGTCAGGCAGTGGGATTTCCATAGGCATCTACATAACTAACTTCCAGTTTGTAAAATTTCTTAGAATTGTAATGTATACCCATCTGTATCATGATAGTTTTAGAAATCTCATGTATGGAGTTACAAGACGCACCTCTACTGGGAAATTAAGCAGCGTCTGGAAATGTTACTATGTCAGTTTAGAGCAGTTTCTGACAAGATTTTGGCTAATCTAACTAGCACCCTACAAACTGTGATATTAATTTGGGGGTTAGTTAAGTCCAAGGACCATTACCAATGGACAGTTTGCAAACATCTACCCTGCCTTAGAGAAAAAAACCCCAATCTTATTAGCATAGATATGGGTGTTCCGTGCCAGAGGGCCTCAGTTCCCAGGAACATGCTTGGCCACCTTTAATTTATTTAGATGGCTGTAACCTAGATGTACTTGTGCAAAAGGTCACCTAGGAAGTCTGTGGCAAAGCCACTGATTCTGCCATGTCTTAGAGTGCGTAACTCAAAAAGGTAAATGATACAATAAAATCACAGTAAAACTTGTTTCCAAAAGTACAGCAATTTTTAATACTAGGAAATATTGTCCTAGTAGACCATTAGAATAAGAGAGAAATTGTAGGCGGTACAAGCACTGTAGAAGACATACAAAGGAAGATCTTATGATGAACAGAGGAGTTTCAAAATAACATTTCTGCAGGGGTACTTATCACAGACAAGGATGGTAGAAGGAAGGTAGACAATGTTGAAGTCTATTTGTTTAAGTGCCTGCAGTAATCATTTCAAGGCAAATGAAGCAATAATAAACAGAGCATTTGAAAGAAAGATAATCTGTATCCACAGCATTTTAATAAACACTAATGACAAGAACCAGTGCAGGTACATTGGATCTGTTTTTCTGTTAGTTTTCCTATTATTGTTCTCACTTTCTCTTCTTTTATCTCCCTTTTCTATCCTATACTTGATGGAATGATCTGTAGTTCCTAATGTTTTTATTTCTGAACTTTTGTCAGTATTTTTCTTTCAAAAGCTTGGTTTTAAACTTAAAAATTAATTTTCTCACTTGTAGTACCAATACTACCATCAGTAACAACTATAAAACAGCATATCTCTTCATTTTTTTCTGGTTACGATCAATAGGTCAGAACTGCTAATTTTATTCAGTCTTAGGGTGACTGAGAAGGATGATACTTCCCACCATGAAGTCTGCGAAGGAGAAAGTGGATCAGTAATAAAAGTCAAGTAAGTTTATTTTAAAAGTATACTCTGTCTCCACCCTGTATTAAAGACACTGGTAGGTAAGTAGAAGAGCCAATTTTACAGATATTTACCAAACCCATGGTTATTTCTCCAGGCAATAAAAAAGATTTCAGCAAAATCAACATTTACTTGAAAGTACAAATAATTTTTCCTTCCACAAATATGACCGTGTATCAGATAAACTACTGAAATTTAAGCATAACAAGTTTTCAGACAAAAGATGAAAAAATAAAAGTCTGAGTCCAACTTAATGCACATTTGTTATAACTATGTAGGAATGAAAAAGAATAATTTGGCTACTAGATAGAAAATACAAGTAGAGCAAAATTTTTACTGTGATTTTCAGTCAAATAGGTTTCTGGTTTTAAAAAGTGAGCCAGGTGTCTCCAGAAGCAATTTGTTGCATCCTAAGGTAGAAGCCTAAGTAAGAAGAATTGAATAATCTCCTGGATGTATCTGCCTCTTTACTGCAGAAGATGCAGTTCTTGGTATTTAACTCTTCTACAGCTAAAGACATGTGGGTGAGTCCCATGCTACCGAACTGAGGTAGGATATTAGAATGACAAAAAAACAGCAAGGATGCCAGATCACCCTTTCAACCATTGCCTCTTCCTCTCCCTGCCCCCTGCCTCCCCAAGCCCAGGACAGCTCAGAGCTGGCATTGAGGTCATTCCTGAAAAGAAGGAAGTAATGTAGGTTTGGCCTTGAATTCACCCAACACAAGAGCGTATATGAAACCATTTTCTCTGATACCTTAACATTTCCATTACAATATTATTTACTATGATGCTACCAGATGATTAGGTAAAAACAGGATCCATATGTGCTAGTGTCCTGGTTTTGGCTGGGATAGAGTTAATTTTCTTCCTGGTAGCTGGTACAGTGTTGTGTTTTTGATTTAGTGTGAGAATAATGCTGATAACACACCGATGTTTTAGCTGTTGCTCAGTAGCACTTACCCTGATCAAGGACTTTTCAGTCTTTCATGCTCTGCTAGTGAGGAGGGGCACGAGAAGCCAGCAGGAAGAAGAGACAGGACACCTGACCCAACCTAAGCAAAGGGGCATTCCATACCACAGCGCATCATGCCCAGTATATAAACTGAGGGGAGTCACCCAGAAGGGACTGATCGCTGCTTAGGTCAGGCTGGGTATTGGTCAGCGGGTGGTGAGCAATTATATTGTGCATCACTTGTCTTTCCTGGGTTTTATTCCTTTGTCCCTTTTTCCTATCATTATTAATTATTATTATAATAATATTTTACTTTACTTCAGTTATTAAACTGTTCTTATCTCATCCCACAGGTTTTACCTTTTTTCCCTGATTCTCCTCCCCATCCCATCAGGGAGAGGAGAGAGTGAGGGAGCAGCAACATGGTACTTAGTTGTCAGCTGAAGTTAAACCATGACAGCTAGACACTGTATAAAATAAAACATGGATCTTCTCCAAAGCCTTTTAGCCTTAGTAATAGACAGACATAATAAGAAAAAGGGTTATGACCCAAAAATGGAGGCAATAATAATGTTAATTCCTAAACTGACTTGATGGATTTTGTTTGAAGGAGATAGCTTTAACTGAAAGAAAAGAGCAGAAAAGTACAATAAGACCAGAATGGGAAAAAAAAAAAGTTCGATTGGCAGCCACAGGATGCCAGTGCAATGAAACCACTAACAACGGATGGACAGAAATGGTGACCTGGTTTAGAGGAACAACTATGCATGTCGTTATAATTCTATAAGCCACCACCTTATCTGTTTGGTTTTAGGTTTTTTTTCTTTATTTCCTCTAAGTTATGTGAAGGTATAAAAAAGGAATCACAACATCGATTTGAATGCCCCCAGAACATGTGTGAGAGTGATTTTTCCTAGTTTTAAAAGGAGATCTAGAGAAGTATGACACAAATAAGCCCCACTGTACATTGCTGTTAGCACAAAAGTTTTGTATGCCTTTGTAGCTACATCAGCTTCAACTTCTGTATGTTAGTTTGTACTCCATGTTGATATTTCAGCAAATGACCTGTATCACAGCTGTGGTAGACAGATTCTTACATATAAATTAACACTGTTAATGTCAAGTAGTCAAGGTTCAGTGCTGACCATCATTTCATATTATGTCATGTAAAGACTTCAAATATCATGTCCCTATGTTGCCTGTTTTTACTGACAACTGAGTATCCTAAGCATTGTAGCATTTTGACAGTTCAGCAGATACAAAGCCATCCATCACTGCTGGTGTTTCTGTCATGTGCATTTAACTTCAGCATCAGCCAACAGTCTGCAGTGTTGGTTACTAATCAGTATCATTGCAACTGTCAGATGGGGAGTAAGTTTTTTTTTCTCTCAATAAAAGTTAGTTAATGTAATGTTTGATATAGATTATTTACTTAATAAGTTTTCTACACCATACTTGATATTTGAGTATGGGAATTTTTCCAGCACAATCTTTCATCATTCATTTACATTTTTAACATCTTTGTGAACACTTTAAGCATCAATACTGGGTGTTCCAAGGATGTTTCTTTTCTTCTTCCTAACAGTCACAATCCAAAACTCATGAGCTTCCTGAAATCAAGGAAAGTCGTTCAAGAGATCCTACAGTCTTAAACACAACTGATTTCAAAGACAGGTAAAAAGGCTATGGAAATTTCACTGAAGTATTGGTATGACAATTTATTTTGATTTCAAAGTCAAGATTCTTTTTTTATTTTTCTGTGAAGATGAATGAAAATTATTTAGGAAAGTACCTAAAAAAAGTTTAAATCCCATTGATCTCAGATTGTGATCTAATAAGCTCCTAGAATAGGGTGGAAACAGCATTATTAACAAGCAGTGTTGATGTACTACTGCTTTTCTTATTTTTTTGAAAGGCAATTTTTTCAAAAGCCTGCCCTTCAAACTCTTTTGAAAATAATCAAATGAAATTGTAGAAGGGAGGACTGACTCACAACACTGATCACCTGGGCTTATTTAAAGAGGTGGCTCACAATTACAGTTCTAAAGCCTAAAATTCAAGGATTCTTGTGCTGTGAAAGGATACTTGTAATGGTAAACAAACACTGAGAAATGTTATGCAGCTCTGCACAAAGACAAAATGTACCAGGGACTAAGGAGGTGCTCACACAGTAGTATGCCCGTGATCTGCAGACACAAAGCCCAGTCACTGAGAACCCAGGGGGTTTTTTTTGTTTGTTTTTTTTTTGTTTGTTTGTTTGTTTGCTTTTAATAGTTGCATTCTTGTAAGTGAAAATTTATTTTAAAAATCCAGTCATTTGAAACCTAATGTTGTTGCCTAGAACTAAAATTCTAACTGGAATTATTGTCAAAGTTTCAAATTGAACAATGCAATTCCTCCTACCTGAAGAACCTGTGTATATGTATGTGTGTGTGCATGTATGTATACACACAGACGCAAACTGAATACTGAATAAGCATATACCTTTGAAATTCAAAGCAAAAAAAGAAAAAAGCATACATCATGAATACAAAATATCTGATTTCTTAACCAAGGCTAAGACAAACAGGAAGAATAATGATGACTGTTCTCTAGACAGATTTACCTATTTAGTGTATATATGGATTGGAGAAACTGTTGGTCTTCCATTTTAACATAATAAGAGAAATTTGAATTTTCTTATGTTCTTCATTACACCCTTCAAGAAGTGGAGAACTATTAATTTTCACAGTAGACATCTGTTACTTCTTAGCAGAATGACTGGACTGTGATATTTGCCATTAAAAAAAAAATCATAAGCACAAGCTGAAAATGAAAGAAGCTATGGAAATAAAATGAAGATCCTCACTTTTTCTCTCCCTGCATTCACTTTTCTAATATGATAAGATATAAAATTATTTTAAAAGAAAAATGACATGACAAAAAATATCTCAATCTTTTCTTCATAGTTACTTCTAATGCTACAATAATTAACTTTAAAATAATGGTACATTAGTTAACCGCCATATTGCAATGGAATTTCCATGGATACACATATAATGTGGATATTAATAATACGTTAGTTCATCATGATTAATCTTTTAACAATTAATATGAAGTGAATGAATGACCGATTAGTCATTTATTAGAAAAGGAAGATGTGCAATTATGCCCTTTCTGTACTAAACAATTTTTGTTGATTTTTTTTTTTTTTTTGCTTACAGTAACAAAAAAGATAATAGGTAAAGGTTAATGTTATGAATATTTTTTCAGTTTCAAGTCATCTAAGTTTAAGGTGTATCGGCACATACGAGAACATTGTAAGACTTGTCACTTGTTTTAATTAGATGGAATCAATAGAGGGTGAAAATCATACTATTATACATTTAACGGAATAATTCCATTTTTTTTATTTTTTTTTTTTTTTTTTCTGAAGTATTTGGACCCTGGAATCCTGACAAATATCTCATAGTAAGCAGTGCATAGTTGGTGGTTCTGAAATCAGTGACGCAAAACCTGAATTGTTTTTTCGTAGTTAGAAAACAAAAGTTGCCTAATTGATGGTTCTAATTGTCTAATACAAGAAGGGCCATAAAAAGACTTAGGTGACTAAGTGAGATTTAATTAGAATGAAGGCTTTTGCATCTAAATTGTGATATTGAATTCCATGTTCATCCGCTGCTTAAACGAGAGGCTCCACCTTGAGCTCAGGGCTCTAACTGTAGAAAATTTAGTTTTATATGAAAGATACATCCTAAGTTCCACATTAGTCCTTTAGTGCTAGTCTATTTATTGGAAGGAGTTGAGTGGTAATAAAATTGACTTCTGTGAATTACCTTAGCTGTGGAACACTTCAATAGAGAGGAATCATTTCTACACCCCTGCCTTCTGCTCTGGGAGAACCTAGCCTACTTGTCAGTATAGTTTGAGCAAAAATTACTCCTCTTCTAATCACCTCTTCTAACGTTAATTGTGTATCACTGAGAACAGAGCTTTTAAATTTAAATTTTCTCAACTTCATAGGCATATGTAGAAAATAATCATAAAATTCAGAATTTCTTTAATAATTTTTTTTTTTTAAATCTATTGTTTGTTTTTCATTTATTGTCTCTAGGATATGTCCCATCTGATCCATATTTAGATGAATGATTATGTATGTCACTCTATAGTATCAGAAAAAAATATACTAATTTCATTGGGTGTTTACTTTCCAAAGATGAATCATGGTTTTCAGCGATGGCTAGGGAGTAACACCATGGTGGAATAAATGCATGTGGTAGTTTATTTTCTGAAGGGTTTAATATGCTCTGTTTCATCTCAGCAAAAGCTAGAAAAATAGCAACCATGCAACAAGTTAAAAAAGATGACAGAAAGAGAAGGAGCCTGATAAATCTTGTATGTACATTAAAATAGCATTGAATTTGCCTCAGCAGAATTAATCCACTTTTGACAGATGAAGTATCATGTTATAATATTATTTCTATTAATAATACCTTCTACTCCTAGAGAAACTTCCATCAAAAGGTCTCACATGCGCATGATTATTGCCAATTTATGAAACAACATATTAAGTTTTCCTTAGAAGCCAAATTTTCAAAAGAATTTCCTGTTTAGCTGATGATAATTTTTATGACTCCAGCAAAACAAACCAGTGTATAGCTTATCTGGAAATCAGTCCAGAAAAGACTGCAGGGTAAGCCTGGTTACATGCCAGATTCTGCCTGAAATTTCAGGACTCTTGTTTTCCAGCTGAAGACTCTGTGGGACATTTAGTTGTGCTTAATGCACATATCAGGAGAAAAGCCAGCTGTTTTCTCACCACTGGGAGAATCTGGGATGTACTAGCCAGCATGATTACTGAATGGTGAGGAAATGGTAGGGTCAACTATTAACACTAGTTATCTTCAAGTGTCTCTGTGAAGGTCTTAAATACTGTCTCCCTATCACTGATGAGAACAGCAGCACAGGACAGTCTACATGGATGATCCTAAGCTCTTCCACACACTCGTCATACCTGTCTGTATCTAAGACGGCACTGATCCAGAAGTAGCACAGTAGAGCTCAGAACTGATTTTTCATCTATGTAGGCATACTACATGATTTGCCTAGTTGCAAAGGCAGTCATTTGAGGCAAGCCTTTAATGCCTCTGTGCAATGTCCAGCACTATGTGTCGTTCTCCAAGCAGCTTTTTCAAATTTCCCAGGATAGTTTACATTAGTTCTTGAAGGTGATAAAATCCAAGTGGACAAACTCGTTGGTATTTGAAAGAAAAAGGTATTCAGGATAGACAGCAGTCTTACACAGATTATTATTATCTCATTCAAACTTCGGGAGTGACAGTTGAATGGAAAGAGCAGTGAGACAGCTCCTTCTTGAATTTGCTACTCTTGCCTGTCAGTGCTCCTATTTTATGGTGTACAGATGCCCGATGAGGTTTACCCTAGCAACTTTGAAGTTTTCTGTCTGCTGATACCTGGATCCTGTGGAAAATCTAAGTGAGTTTTCACTGTAATCACAGCAAAACTAAGAATTTATGATTTTCAAAGCCAAGAAAAAGAGCTATATTGGGAATACTTAACCAAAATCTAAGATAAACTTTTCATGTGAGTGGGATGTCCTAGTTCTGTGTTACTATAGCAACCAGCTAATTATTCCATCTCCTCCTCCCCTGCCCTTGTGTGCAAAGAAACTTCTATTTTTTATTTTTTTTTTCTATTTAGGATTTATTCACCATCCAAGGCCTGTGGAGAGGTGGCATAATTGTTTGGTGGTGCCAACTTTGTGTTCTGGACACATTTTTGCAAAAAACCTGAAGTTTGCAAAATCAGACTGCAAATCAAAAAGTTTGCAGATGAAGTAGTCAAATCAGTCTCTTTTTGGAACACATACTCAGAATGCTTTTTAAGGCATTGTCTGAATTGGCAATAGTAATGACAGTAATGCACCTTCTGATTTTGCACAGAACTTTGTTTTGCATAATTTCAAAATCATCAGGATTTTAGGTGTAAGTGTAATCAGAAAAAGCATTACTAATTTCCAAGTTCGTTTTATTAAAGCTTGAGAGTATGCTCATTTATTTTCTCACTATTTTGGAGACAAAAAAATCATCATCCCTCTTACTCTCTGGTGTGGATTTACTGAAGGAAAGAGAAGGTGTTAGTGGATTAGTAGATTCACTCTTCCCTGGTGATTAGCTCTCTTTTTGGTTATCTGCAGAACAGCTCTGCTTGGTGCAGTGGAGCAGGCTACCTCTTATGGTAGCAGAATCTACATGGCACAGCTTTTGGCCCTGCTGCTTTGCACTCTTCAAAACTCTTGAGAAAAGAGTGCAGATATTCTTAATGAGATATGTTTGGCATCCTGTATATACACAAGGAAGCAAAAAACTATGCAGTTTCCTTCTATCAATCAACAAGCAGCCTTGATAAAGCTATTGCAGAGAGACTGGCTTGCTCAGGCCTGCTTAATGTCATGGAAGTGCAAGCCATTTTATCACTGACTCATTGTGAGTCTCCTTTTAGATGTCTTTTTGGAAAAGATTACTTTTTTATTTAATTTTTATTAGCGGTTTAACTTTGTGAATATGATCAGACTTCTTCCTGATCAACTGCTTGGTGGCCAGTTTCAATCTACTTTTCTTAAATATCAGATACAGTGAAATGTGATGAATAAAGTTAAGAATTACACCTACTTAGACTGAATTAAAATTTAGCTTAAAATGTAATAGTGTTCACGAAGAATTTCAAAATTATCTGACAGGAAGAAGAGACTGTTGTTCTAGTTCTTTAATTGGAAGCCCATATGCTTGACTGAGGGGTAGATGAGGAAAAAGAAAAGGAGTCTTGACTGAGAAATGCCCTTCCTTTCCCCTTGCAGGCTTACCACTGGAGGAAAGAGGAGAGGGAAAGGGAATGGATATCCTGTGTCTTATTTACATATAAGACTGGTGTTTGTTGGACAACGTCCCTTCTCCTGGGATATCAATGTGAAGTAAGAAACAAATGTTCAATTGATTGTTTAACAGCCTTGTCTCTGCTCAGATGCCACTATCAAAACGTGAAGCGGGAGCATAAGTAGCAGCAGAAAAGGCTAAGTCATCTTTTACTTGTTGAAGACATCTAATATTTATATATGTATTTCACACCCCCCCCCCAAATTACAATAGCCAACCTTTCTATCTCAGAGTAATAAGGTGCCTGCATTTACCAATCTGACCTATCTATTCCATGCAGGGCTTTAATTATGTGTCAGGGAGGGAGAAAAAAATGCCCTCCTTAGAAATTTACCTCAGAATTTTTGATTTTACTCCACAGACCTTTCTTCTAATGTGTTCCTGTGGTTTTGTTGGGTGAGATGATACTTAAAGAATATCATGCTAAGTTAGTGACATTTCGTTAAAGTTGTCTGCCTCCCTGCATAGATAATGAAACATTGCATAAACTTCCCCACAGGAAACTGATCTTAACTTTTAACCTCCTCCTTTTTAACTTTTTCTTTTCTTTTCTTTTCTTTTCTTTTCTTTTCTTTTCTTTTCTTTTCTTTTCTTTTCTTTTCTTTTCTTTTC
>WYDI02012430.1:0-11305 GCA_009867235.2 Psittacus erithacus
GGCACCCTGTGCCAGCGCCTCAGCACCCTCCCAGGGAAGAGCTTCTGCCTAAGAGCTCATCTCAGTCTCCCCTCTGTGAGCCTCTGAGGTGCTGCCTGTGGGGAGCTGCTGCACAGGAGCTGTCTGGGGGGGAAAACGTCTTTTCTCTGTCTCAGTGAGGTAAAGGAGCACAGATTTGTGCTGCTTCGTGCGTGATGTGAACGTCCCCAGGGCGCAGTGGGATTGTGTCCATCAGTCCTGGCTCAGCCACGCTCAGGTTTGTTGGATGGTGGCTGTTTCAGTGAGGAACCTTCCCTAGAAAGTCCCACCTGGCTCCGACTCCAACCAGTCCTAGACCCTGCTTAAGAGTCTTGTATAGCTTCAGTCTGTTCCTAATTGCCATAAAGCCAACCCCTGCTTGCTTTATGCTTCCTACCACCCACCAGGCCTTTTCTCCCACTGCTTTAAACCCATTCTTGTGTCTTGCAGGAGATGGTAGCTATTTCTAAAGCATCTGACAAAGCCCCATTCCAAACCCTCCCTGAAGTGGGAGCCTTGAGCACCCAGGGAGTGAAGGACATGTCTCATGTTCCAGCATCTTCACTTGCATCATTCTGGGTCTTTTCTGGCACCACAAGGGGCAGGAAAGGCCACAAAGCTCCTTCAATTGTGAGTAGTTTTCCCTCGTTTAAACCCCATCAGTGCATGGAAATGGCATCTGTGTTCCCCTTTTATTGCTTGCTATTTGGGGATGAAGGAAACAGGGGAGTTGGGGCACTCATTCCTGACCTTGGGAAAAGCGGGAGGCTTATAAAAGCTCTTAAGTGCTGCAAGAATTATGAGGCAATTAAAGAAATCAGGCCAGAGCTGGGACCATGTCAATAAAACTGAGAGGAACTGATGTCAGCTCCATGCAGGATGCAGGGATTGATGCTTCTGCCTTCTCCTCCCGGCGCTGAGCCCATGGGCTTGGTGATGCTGAGGCCTCGTGCTTCCCACTGGCACATACTTGGAAATGCAGGAGAGATTTTAGGCCTTGGGGGGCTCTTTTGGGTTGTTCCTTTGGGGGATAAACTGATGTGAATCCAAAATGTCCCCCCCCACAAAAGCCAAAATGATCATTGAAGGGATGGTTTAGGGTCTAAGGGGCCTGGCTAGAAGCAGGGAGTGCGTTTTACTGCCCATTGTGTTGTAAGGTTTAAACCAAGAGAAGCTGGTTTCATTTAGCAATTTGGTTTCCTGACCTGGTGTTAGAAGGAGAGAGGAATCAGCTGAGATCAGCAGGAGTTAATCTGCAGTGGGTTCCATTCCTCATTGCAGTGCCCATGTCTCTCAGATGTGGGTTATTCCCAGAGTATGGCCCCGTGTCCTCAGACAGGGTTGTGGCTCGGGATTGTCACGCTGGGCTTTGAATGTTCCCCTTAGGTGTAAGTGATTTCTCGTGCACACCACTTGAGCTGAAGTGCGGGCGACATGGAATGAACCCTCTTCTCTGCTTCCTCTTCACAGAATCCCAGAGAACTGTTGCTGGGCTCTTAGGAACGGGAAGAGATTTACCAACATCCTCTGATCAGGTTTGAAACAAGGGGAATTGGGGCAAAGAAGGGCTGGGGTTTAGTCTGGGTTTGCTAAGCAGGTTTACTTAAGCTTTAGTCATTTATTTACTTACCTACAAGTGCTGGCTGGATCAGAGCGATGCAGACGTGTTTCTTTAGGGTAGATGAGGGCTTAGAATAAACCCCAAATGTCGCAAGAGGCACAGCATGAGCTCCTTTGGGTTTGGGCTCGGTTTGGCAGCTCCCTCCTTATGTTTCTCCCTTCCTCCAGGGAGAGGGAAGTGGATGCTCTTCACAGGAAGTGAAACGACACAAACTGAGGAGAGTGATGGGGATAACTTGGAAATGAAAGGGATGGATGGGCTGGCAGCAAGCTGGGAGTCGCTCACACTGTTGCTCTTAAGGGCTGTCTCATTGGCACCTACTAATGCAATAATACCCATGCTGCCTGAGATGCTGGCTGGGATGGAGGGTGGGCAGAGAGCAGGCCCCCAGCCCCAAAGCACCCATCCAGCCCCAAATGGGACCATACAGACTCTTTCCTTTGGTGTAGAACTGCTCTTCGCGTGGGGTCTGGCATCTCTTGTGTTCTGGTAGCCCTGGTTAGCAGCCCCTGGTGCTGCAGGGACCAAGCAGGCACCAGTTCCTTGCCCCAGGCCATCCTTGCCTTTTGCAGCTTGGCTTTTATGGGCACTGAGAGCAGCTCATTAGCTTCCCTGCTTGCTCAGGTTATATTTGCTGGCTTTCCCTCCCTATAAACCAGGAATGCACAAACAGAGGCTCATGCTAAGGGGGTAGGTTATGGGGCTGGAGGGGAATGACCCCAGCAGAGAGGCTGGGCCACCTCTCAGCTCAGCACGTGGTCCCCAGGGACTTCCCATGGGGTCCCGGCAAGCAGAGGGTCAAGGTGGGGAGCTGAGGGCTCATTTGTGTGTCCTGACAGGTTGTTGGGTTTGATACAAACCTCAGAAGCCCTTTAGCAGTAGGATTTGCTCCAAGCCTTTTTCAGAGATGGGGAAATTGAGGCACAGTCAGAGCCAGGATGGCCTCAGGCACGGCAAAGAGAGAGGAGTTTGTCCTTTGCCCTTCATGTCATAGAATCCCAGACTGGTTTGGGTTGGTAGGGACCTGCTCTAAGGTCTCCCCTTAAGGAGCCTTCTCTTCTCGGGCTGAACCAGCCGAGCTCTCTCAGCTGAGGCTGAGGCTGTCCCTGAGCCTTTCCCACATGTCTATACTCTGCCTTCCTGGCCAGAGGTGACAGCCCCAGAGCACAGCACTCAGCTCTTATCTCCTCACCCTGTCTGGTTCCTCCTGTGCCAGCTCCAGATCAAACACAAGGAAGCCCCAAGGGCCTGGGCTATCACTGCTGGGAAGCAGACAGCACACTACATCTGCCAAAGTTCACAGCTTGAAAGGCAGCAGCTCTGGCAGCGAGGGAAGATTTTGCTTCCTTTCCCCTTCTTCCATATAGGTAAGTGCTCCCATCCCCGTTGACTTCAGGTTTGGGATCTCCTCCAGGTAGGATGCTTCCAATAAGCTGAGCAGATCTTCCACAGCTTTGGGAAGAAGCACTGCTGAAGGTCCCCACAGGTAAAAATCCCCTAGACTGGCGCTTGGCTGCCAAAGAGAATGCAAAGAGCTGCTGCGTGGTGGGTATTAAATGCCCAGCAAGGACACACATGGTGGGTATTGAACGCCAGCAGCTGTTCTCCTAGGCTTTGGCCCCGGTGGGGATGAAACCCCTGCCTTTAACAGCCTCTTTAGCACATTCCTGTCCCCACATAACTGTTTATGTATCCATATAGCCTGCTTTACAGCACAACAGCTTTTGGGCAGTCAGCAGGGAAAGGAAGGTTTCCCCTGACCATAGAAGCCCAGCCTGGTCTGGGTCTCACTCAGTTCCACCCCCTGTCATGGGCAGGGACACCTTCCACGAGACCGTGTTGCTCCCAAGCCCCATCCAACCAAGCCTTGATGCTTTTGTCCTCAGATTTTAGTGATCATTAATAACACCTTTAGTGCTTTCTGTACCAAAGATTCGGGATGTAACAGCTTCCTAGTGGGAAAAGAGAGTTTATTCCAAATCTAAAGGCACAAGCAACACCTTGTTTCTGATACCTTTTCACTTGGTTTCCAGCACTTTGTCTTGCTGGAAAGAAAACCTGCCAGTGTGAAGTACCTTTTTAGCTCATTTGCCTTGGTTTAGGTGAGATTTTGATGTATTTAGAATGGAGCTGCCTGCTTTTAACAAGTGATTGGATACTAGAAGGAAGTATTTCTGCCTGGGTAAGAGGGGATGCTGCCCAAAAGAGGCACTGCAGCTACTTGCAGTGAAACAGGAGGCTGGAGCATCCCAGAGATGTGCCACATCCCCCTTGTCACCCCAGTCCTGCGAATGGCAGGAGATGGGGGTACCCAGCAAGGATGCAGGAGCAGCTCTTACTCTGCATCGCTCCCGTCTATGAACTCATTGTGGCTGCTGGGCTCTACCTTGTGATGAATCCCTGATGATTTCCCAGCCTGAGCCATGGAGTCACTGGCGTTAGATTAGAACCTGGAACTTGTACAGGCTGGCTGTGGGGTTTGTGGCTTCCTTTCCCTCTCTCTGTCTCCAGAGCCCATGGCTCATAATAAATCACCTCGAGCCTGAGCTGAGGTTTGCTGCTTTAAGTTGAAGCAGCTTAGCTTTGTGCTGATAAACCAGGCTTTGAATCCTTCCCAAGATCACGGGTTGGGGCCGGTAATATCATGAAGGAGAGGCCGTTAATCATGATATATCACATGCCAATGGGAGCGTGAGCAGCACATTCCCCTTAGATCAGCAGTTACAGCCCTTGGATCTCCTGGAAGGAAGAATCCGGGCTCCCACCAGATATAAATTAGGAGTTTTATCAGACCCAACTTAACAGTAAATAAAGTGAGGGAGAAATGGACCCCGATGGCGGGAGAATGTTGTAGTAAGCACCTATTTCTTACATCAGTGCCAACAACTTCTTAAGGCCTTGATCTTGGTTCACTCTTGCACCATCTCCACTCCAAAGAGACCCGAATCCGCTGAAGGGTGGGCCAAAGCGCAGAGAGAACCTGCAACAGCCTCTTGTTTCTCTTATTCTTCTTTGCCACCACGCTGTCAGCACATAAATTCCTTATCCTTTAGCTCCAGGCAAACATGGAGCATGTTCAGATCCATCATGGTCTGATCCTTCTCTCCCATCATCACTGTTGACCTTGGCCAACTGCTCCAATGGCTGTGCTGCTGTGGCTGTGTCTGCTGAGCCCTCCTCCTCAGAGCTCCTATCACATCCCATAGAGACAAAGGTCTCAAGTTGTGTTCCTGTAGGATTAACCCTGCAAAGACCAATGTAGCACACAGTGTAGTCACCCTTATGGAGAGGGACCGACCTCTCTGAGGGGTTTGCACCCATCAGGCTTTACTGGTATGAGGTGGGAGGTGAAGGAGGCCTATGGAAAGGTTGGATGAGTCAGGATTACAAGTATCCTGATGCAAGCAGCCGATCAGGAAACATGAGACACGTGCATGGGGTTATGGTTCCCAGCCCTGCTCATGCCTGGTACAGTGTCCACCCCATCTGCCTTTGGGTTGGTTGTAACCCCCGAGCCTGACTCATCCTCCCAGCTTAGCCAGAAAACCCCATCCCTCCATCCCCTTGGTGCGGATGGTGATGGAGCATCATTTATCCCACTTGGCCCAGCAGGCCACAGATTCCTGCTCCTTTGTGATGGGAATGGGAGCATCTCGCTCAGTGCCCCTCAGCTCCCTGTGTCACACGAATCAGATGCTTTGTTGCCTTGGAACATGTTTGCTGCTCACCCAGCTGGGGGCTGGAGATGAGCCAGGGTCCAGCCGTGCCTCTGTGGGAAGGCAAGATGGGAAGATGAAGTGAAGCTCTGGGCTTTGCTGCCTTCATGGGAATCTGTCTCACTTTCCCTTTCCTTTTTCCCCTTTGGAGGGCTATTTTACACCATAAGGACACTGGTTTTGTTCTACAGTTCAGAAAGGTCAGCGGCCGTGAGCTGGTGGCATCCATCCCATCCGTGCTGCCTTCCTACCAGCACATGCAGCACCCTTCTTCTTCAGCAGATCATTTTAGCTGGCAAAGGCTGGGACCACCTCAGAGGTGGGTTGTGCTCCTCCCCAATGACTCACGTTGGCAGCATCCCTCTGTGCTCAGTGGGATTTGCAGGGCTGATGCAGCTTGATGAGCTCCGGCTCCCCTCCCACCTCGCCTTGCCACAGCCATCACTTTGCATTGAAGTCCCAGGGTGAATCCCTCCAAGAGGGGGAGAGCTTCATCAAGCCTCTGCTGATGGATGGATGCGTGTTTTCCTTGGCCTTTCTGCCTCGTGGCTGTTATGTGAGTGATGAATTCATCTGTGCAGGGACCCTCAAGTCATGAGGGCAGAGGGGAAGCATCTATTACAGCAGCTTGGCACGAGGGAGGAGGAATACCAGAGAGGAGACTGGTGGTGGTTGCACATCAAAGCTTTCTGAGCCTATCTCCTCGATTTCATCTGGCCATGGTGAAACCACAGGCTCAAGGGAAAGGTCTTGGCCGTTAGAGGCTCCTGTGTGCAGGAAGAGCAGGGGGTTTCTTAATGCCAGCTATGCTGGGCATGTTCATTCCTCCTTCCTTTCAGGGGTGATTTTGTCATGGGGTGGAGAGCCCTGCTGCAATCACTGGACATGCTTTGGCTCTGGGCCACCATGCCTGTCACAAGTGTGATGGGGTGTTTTGGGATTGCAGCTTGGCTCACATACAGTGCCCAGGCATGAGCATCCCTGGCTCCATCCGGCCGTGGGGCTGGCCTGGAGCTGCTGCACATCCCAAGCAGAGCCAGCAGCTCCACATTGGCTGCTGCTGAGCTTGCAGATTCCAGCAGCAGGGAGAAGGGAACAGCACAAACCAGGAGGTTCTCAGAAGGGCACCATGGGTTTTAGCATCCTGCTGTGAAGGTCTGTAAGGCTCAGTGGATGCATGGGCAGTGACCTCCCTGGCAGCTGAAACCCAAATCCTCCTTAGCTTCAAGGCCAGGTTGGACACAGGGGCTTGGAGCAAGCTGCTTTAGTGGAAGGTGTCCCTGCCCATGGCAGGGGTTGGAACTGGATGGGCTTTAAGGTCCCCTCCAACCCAAACCAGTCTGGGATTCAAAGCACTCTCCATGTCTGGGGACCTTTTGCCAGCATTGAGCAACTCTGGCTCCCGCTCCCCTTGAACTTTAGTCCTCCTTTCATCCCTGCCACAGCAGCCTCTGGGGGAAAGAATGTTGCTGATTCCCCATTTCAGCTGCTATCGAAACCTTCCAGCTCCATCCGGGGCCATTGTTGTGTGTCCTGGCACCCACGTTGGCCATGGATCAGCGATCCGTCGGAGGCAGCATTCCCATCTCCATCCCTGCAGGCTGCCAGCAAAGTGATCTTACAGCTGGGTTGTAAAACCAGCCTCATCCCCAGCTCCTGATAGCCTCACACAAAGCCATGCTGAACTTGGAGATGTTTGTTTGTTTGCTTGTTTTGGCAGGAGGGAAATGGGAGCCTGGGGGAATGTTTCCTGCATCCTTCATCTCATGTTGTGGCTCCGGCTGGAAAAGCCGTTCCCGGTTTCCTCCCGTTATCACTTGATGAGGTGGTTGATGTAGGAAAGGCAGCTGGACAGCCATGTCTTAGGCATTATTGCTCCAGCTATTCATAGCCTCACTCTTGGGCAATGATCCTGGGCAATGCTGCATCCAGGAATCATGGATTTTAGGAGCACGGAGCAAGGGATGCAAGGGCTGCTTTTGCGAGGCTCTCCCAGAGTTCTCCCAGCAGCTCCCTTCCAACAGGGTATTGAACTGGAGGAGCTTCCTAGAAGAAGCCTTTGGTGTCAACCCTCTTGCTGCCTTTCTCCATCGCAGAGTGCATCCTCCATGGAATCCAGCTCTTCCAGAACCTCTCCAGATCATCTGTTTCACACAAGGCCAGTTGCCTGGTGTCCATCTCAGCTGTAGCCAGATGGATTTTCCCAGCAAGGGATGTGATGCCAGGCGCTGGGAATGGGATCTGGTTGGGGGTTTTGGCCTCCCCATTACTTCTTCTTTTGTTTGTTCAGGTCCAGATTTGTGAAGACCACAGGGTGAACCCATCTCCATGTGCTCATGGGCTGTGGTTGAAGGGCTTGGAAGGGGACAAGGAAGGGAAATGCTTTAGTAAGGACATGAATTTAATTGCCAGGATGGTTCTACATGTGGATACAGGATCCCTACTCCCAGAGCATCAGTGAGGAGGTAAAACATTCCCTGCTCTGCATCTGCATCTGCATCTGCAGATGAGGCCAAGTCATTTAAGTGATGCAAACCAGCCTAAATCATATCAAGGCCCTTCCCAAACTTGTCCTCATCTTGAATCCTATAGGCACCCTTGAAAACAGTAGGAGAGAAGTTTGATCCAATAGATGTGTAAGGACTAAGTCTGGGTGGATTTACTTGCTCAAAGTCTGTGTTTTTGTGTTATATATTCAATCAGGCTGTCCATGTCCTGCAGACTTGGCTGGAAAAGTGGGAATTGAGCCTGGAGGAAAGCCCCATCAGGAATAAAAGCAGAAAACACAAGACTCTTCCAAGCCCTGCTCTGTACGTGAATTGAGCCAGGAGGGACCACACTGCATCCCTTTGTGTGCACAGCGCAGGACAGGCACCCCAACACGGTACCACCACCTTCCCTGAGGCTGGGGATGCCCATTGTGGGCCAGACAATGGTCATGGAGCATGAATGGAAAATGATCTCCTGTGTTGGGCTGACAACAGGCTCTCTGTTGCCCAGGCAAGTTCTCAGCTCCTGGGTGAAGGGAGCGCTCCCACCCCAGGCAATCCCTGCTTTCATCTTTCCCTACGGATGCATGGCTTGTTCCTACTGCTTCTGAATAATCCAGTGTGTTAAACAATAAGAGAAGAGAGGGAAAATGTTCTTGTACAGCCTCATTTCCTGGTTGTTCTTCAGGAGTCCCCCATGGAGCCTGCTTACAGCAAGGAGATGGAGAGGAGGGAGAGCCATCTGGGATACCCAGGCTGTCAGATGATGCTCACACAATACTCCTGCGTACCTGAAGACATCTCAACCACCTCTTACAGTGGTGAGAGCACAAATTCACCTTGGATATATAAAGAACAGTGGGGTTTAGGATTTTCACATGCTACTTCTTGCTTATTGTGAAGAAGCAGGGGGTTGGCTGGGGAATAAATGTGTTTGGGGGCTATATGTGATGATGGGAGCTCAGGATGAGGTTTTGTCCTAGCTGATGCTATCCCAAAATCCTGATAAACTCTGGCATCTCCTTACCCAGCCTGCAAACTCCATATCTGCCTGCCTCTGCTTTACATCCCATGGTGATGCAGAGCAGGGAATAACCATGGCAGAGGAGCTGTATCTGGCTTGTTTCTATGCAAAAGTGCCAGAGGAAGGGGCTGGGATGAAGGAGATCCAAGTCTCCTTCAGCCCCTCCATGGCTTTCCGACCATGCTATCCCAGTTTGCACGCTGACCAAGGGGCTGGGGAATAGGAGGGGGCCACATACATGACAAAATACGCCTTTCCAGGCCTATTTTCTCTGGTTTTCTACCTTTTTTCTTCTCTAATGTACATCTGAGGAATGTCCAAACCTAGAAAGCTTTAGCCCAGAAGGAATTTTATCCAAAGAATTTATGAGCAACTTAAAAAGAGAAGGCATTGAGGAGAAACTGAAAGCCAGATGTAGCTGCAGCTTGAGATGGCTTGTAGCTGAGGTTCAGGTTTTGCAGGGGCTCTCACTGGGAACTGTTGGATTCCTGCAGTGTCTGCAGGTGGGTATTGAGGCAACCGGGGACTTTTGATAGCTTCTTTCCTTGGTCTTCTGCCCATCCAAAAGGGAGGATGTGACTGTCTCATCAACCTCATGCTTCTGGATGCTGCTTTAAGGAAGAGAGGAGCAGGAATCAGCAAACAGTGCTGTGAGATGCTGTGAAATGCTGAACCTGGGAGCTGTGAAACACCTCGGGCAGCGCCATACACGCTCCTTTTGAAGACACATCATGGGAGCTTGGCTCCAGAGGAGGAAACAGCTCAAAATACACAGGTAAGCAAGGTCTCATGTGTTATATTCCAATGTATACTCATCCTCTGGCATGAACTCATTGGAAACTTCCCTGTGAGGGTGCTGAGGCGCTGGCACAGGGGGCCCAGAGAAGCTGTGGCTGCCCCATCCCTGGCAGTGTTCAAGGCCAGGTTGGACCCAGGGGCTTGGAGCAAGCTGCTCCAGTGGAAGGGGTCCCTGCCCATGGCAGGGGTTGGAGCTGGATGAGCTTTAAGGTCCCTTCCAACCCCAACCAGGATGGGATTCCATGAAGCACAAACCTTTGCTTTGCTAAGGAGGGGAAAATCAAGATAGCTGTGGGTTGAGGAGGAAAATGCAATGCTCACAATGGGGGCAGGTGGCTTTGGAGAATGGAGACAAAGCAGAAAACCACCACAAGTGACTGTGTGAGCTCCTGCAACACAAGCAAGCTGTCAGGTACTCCTCTGGGGACATCCTTGGCTAAACCCATGTCAAGCCGGACAGGAGGAAGGGATGAGGCTGAAATGCTCAAGGCACAGGATTTCCCATTGGCAGATAAGGTGCTGGATCTTAAACTGGTACCATTTAGGGGGGTCAGTCACTGTGGGAGCTGGAGAAGTCAGGGACAGTGCTATGATGGATTAAATAGAAAACCTAGGCTATAAACCAGGGTAGAGGAAACTTGCACAGTGAAATGATACGGGATAATGAGGATAGGGAAGACATCAGCACCTACTTCACATCCTTTCCTTTGCTTTGATGTAGAATATGATGCTTTGGAAGTGTCCCTGGGTGATCTGAGGGGTGTTGATGCACAAGCTGGGGGAGAGCAGCCTCCTCCTCCTCTGTCCCTTGCCCTGTACCCCAAGCAGCATCAGGACTTGGTGCTCTTCAGTGTGTTCAGCTTCACTGTGTGCTTTGCCAGAGCCTGTGATGAAGAAATTAGGCTCTGCCTTTTGATCAGGGCTCTGAGCGTCTGCCTGATGTCATTCCGTCTGGCAGCCGACAGGAGCTCCCCTGGGAGCCATTGCTCAAAGCAGCAGCCAGCCAGAAACAAAGAATACCCCATTAGATAGCCTAAAAGGCACAAAGCGCAGTCTCCCTGATCAGTGGAAAGGCAGCAGGACACCAGCCTCCCAGCGCTGAAACCTGCCTCCTGCCATTCACCCAGAGCAGGGCTGGAGCATGTCCTGTGCTTACCTGGGTCATTACATTAACCGAAGCTATTTTAGAGGCTGGGATCAAGAAGCTCCAGTCCTTTCCATTCCATTTATATGGAATCCCACACTGGGTTGTGTTGGAAGGGACCTTAAAGCTCATCTAGCTCCAACCCCTGCCGTGGGCAGGGACACCTTCCACTAGCACAGGTTGCTCCAAGCCCTGTTCAGCTTGCTGGTGTAGTTTTGTATTGCTGGCTTTAGGCATAGCAAAGGGGTTTGGTTTTGGAGCAATACAGCACTCAGCTAGAAATAGGGGTCCAGATCTCTCTGCAAATGGCTCTATGTATCTACCTGCATCTTTGGGACCTAACCCCTGTGAGTGCTTGGCCCTGCATCTGTGTTCTGGACTTGTTCCACCCAGCTTTCCATCAGAGACCATGATATTCTGGGTGATTATATATATACACACACGTATATATTTTATATATATATATTATTATATATATATGTAATGATATAGTCT
>WYDI02012431.1:2795-15438 GCA_009867235.2 Psittacus erithacus
GTAGCTACAAACACTGGTGTTATCACCGCTGTTCCCAGACCAAAATCAAAAACACAGCACTGCACCAGCTACTAAGAGGGAGAAAAATGACTGCTGCTGCTGAACCCAGGACAGAAAGTAACAGAAAAGAATTTACCAGCTTCATATCTGCTTTTAAACTACATTTCTTAAAGATTACTAGAAAAGAATCCAAATAAGAGGGATCACAGATTTAGCAAATATGATCTACAGCAGATTAAGCATGTCTATAAATATGTGAAAAGTTGTTTTTTAAAAAAATAGTAGTAGTTTACTCCAATTTGTCCATATCACTGTGTATGCACACATACTAAGATACTACTGAAAGCTTTGGGGAACGGAAGATACCACACTGGGACACCTCTGGAGAATTTTTCAGAACAGATGAGAAAAATACCTATGTAGTGTATCCCAGCTCATCATAGGTTTTCAATTTGAATAACTTTGGGTACTAAATAGGAAGTAGAATTTATATAGAACTAAATATTAGTTATTTGTAAGCACTACCACTACTATTTAGCTGTTTAGATTTGTAGTTGTTTGGGGTTTTTTTAATTTTTTCTGTGTCTTCAATGTAGTGAAAACATAAAAGCGACTACTTTGAAGATATTTGCATCTACAATTTGAACAAAGTTCATAAACCAGTAATTAAAAATATAATAATGCAAAATAACCGGTCATTATATTGAAGTTGTTCAACACTTGAAAGCTAAGGAGTGGAGTATGTGTGTATGACAGATTTCATCACTGCGTAGTTACTTTCAAATTGAAAAAACTGTGAATGAACCAATATTATGCAAAATATCTTCATGCTTGGCATTTTTTGTGCTACGAATTTTTTCTTAAATGTTCTATAAAGGGCACTTGTCAGTGTGATTGTTCACATTATTCTTCTTATTTTATGCAACTGAAGAATGTTAGTCATTAAGCTTAGTTCCCAAGTGGCATACTGCAGATTGTGACTTCCACAGATTGAATGGGGACGTTGGATGTGAAATTAATAGAGAGTATAAGAACTATTAATTTTAATGAAGAATTTTTAAAGTTCCATGGTTGACTTCCCTTATTAACATCCTACTCAGACTCAAACTTTTACAAAAATATTAATTTTATATGTGAATATTGACACTAGGAGTAGACAACATTAAAGTGGAAAACACTTTTTCCTCCTTTTACCATCAATTTAACAACTGAATAAGCTTTGCTCTGCTAATCGCTTCTCTATATGTTAACTTCAAGTTACTAAACCAGTGTAAAACTGTACTCTTCATACTAATATTGGCTCTATTGTCAATGAATCTTTTAGGAAGAAGTAAGTTTCTGTATGCATATGATGAATAATAATGTTATAGAGAATAAAAGCTAAAAGCTAGACATAAAAAGGTATTTACATACACAGCCATCAACACAGTATGTGCAAACACACTTTTTAGAAAATAAATACATATAATTCTATGACTATGTAAACTTAGTCCAGTTATGCTTAAAACTACATGTTTCCATTTCTAAACAGATTTAAGTCTGAGAGCATTAGTAAATGGTATCAGACTACGGTAAAAAGAACTCTAATTGTCAAATACTTTTAAATTCTACCAAACATGTATTATGACACATACAATGAGGATCTGCATTTCTTACTTAGGAAATTAAGTGTCCTGAGTAGATTTTCCCATTGTCTGTTGCGAACATGAGCTTTGATCAAGAACAGAGTTGCTGCAAAAAATTTACAGTAGAATGTGAAGAAATCAGATCATTGTTGTCTCATCATTATGGAGTGATGCTTTAAATAAAATTTAAAAAGATATATCAGGAAATAATGACCACAACACTCATGTCTGGCATAAACAAATTAAAAAAGAGTTGGAGAGCTTGTTGTACGTTATTTGTTGCATGTACACAGAAGCACTTGCCTTTTACAGAAAAAGAGTGTCCCCAATAGACTTCAACATATAAGATATTTCATCTAAAATTTAGAAAAGGAAAATATTACATCTTTTCTTAATATTAAACTATTAGCTTATCAAAGTGATTTATTATTTTTAATAGCAGCTATTTACTTCAAAGTGATTTATATGTACATGATAATCCAAATATGTAAGTATGTAGGATCTGTCTTTCTGTATATTCAATAAGGGCTAGTTATCTAGGTAAATGCTACACAAGCCACAGTAGTCAAGAATGAATTTTAACCGAAATGAGATACTCAGTCTTCTGAAGAAATCTTTCTCTTAATATGCTGCTTACTTAGAAATATCTAATCCAGAACATTCTTAAGAAAAAAATGCTATTGGCAGAAACAAAACCTTCCTCAAACCTTATGAAGTTCAGCTTTATGTCAGATTACTACAGCTTTGCAAATAAACACAGTAATTTTCAACCCTAATTTTATTCAGCTTTAGGAACAGAACAAAGGACAAAGCCGTCATGACAAGAAAATGGACTAAACCATGTCGTTCACATAGAATCATAAAAAAACAAAGAACCAAGATATGTATCCTTCATTGTCTTGAGAACTGTGCAAGTAGAAGCTACTTTTGGTAGCAGGCACATATAAACATCATGTAAAACATGAAAGGAATGAAAAAACATCTGCTGAAATGATGTTTTTAAAAGATTTATATAAATTTCAGGTACTAGCCCATCATAAACTTAACGTTTACTGCCTGGTCTTTTTTTTTTTTTTCTTTCTACAACAAAGGAGAAGAACTGACCATGTCTGTGTTATGGGATACAAAAAGGAGCAAATATTGTGTAAAAAGAAATAGCAAATATTACACATGACACTATCTCTTCCAGGTAATTTTATCTCCACTAAGAATAAATTTTCATTGATTAATCATTGGACTCCAATCTGACAGTGTATCTGCAATTATTCAGCTACATTCTTTTCTATTGCTGATGCACATAAATTTCATACAGGATCAATGAAAAATCAGATTCTTATAGAATGGAATTGTAAATTAGTATAAAATTAGTGGAATTTCTCAAAAGTATTTGAATTCAATTCATTACCCAACAGAGCATTTTAAATTAACAACTAGGTTTTGTTATGAAGCCCTTTGGTTTTTCTTACACGTGAAGTAATACTTGGTGATTATACAGCAAATTAAGCTAAAGTGGAAGTAAAATTCCTAGTTTTCATTTCATCTTGTATTCATGACTGTAAACAGCAATTTTATTTCCATAAATAGCAGTTTCCAAAAGGAGATTCAGTTATCTAAACAAAAATTATGCCATATACTACTACAAAGGCATGCTTGCAATTTGACAAGAGGAATGCCTTGAACAGTTGATAAGTATTAGTCGTAAACAGAGAAAGACAACAGCAATGTACTAGGGAACACAATGACAAGTTACAGGTGAATGCAACCCAGCTGGTTTGAAAGCAACTCTCATAATCTAGCTGTCCATTATTTCTTTTTCTTATTTTGTCTGCTTATTTGTCTAATATAGGCTTGCAAGTATGTAGTTGCCAAGAATTCTTTTGGAATACTTTTAAGAGATAGTGTCATATTTGCCACACTCTGAGGCAGTTTTATGTGAGATCTTACATTCTACATTAGAAATGTGGCTATTTCCCCAAAATTATTCCTCTTGGGTGAATACCACTTAATACTGGCCATGCATTTCTTCCTTTTTTATTTCTTTGCTCCCTTTTTCCAAGCAATCATTTCAAGTTTAGATAGATCTTATGAGCTGATTTGGACATAAAAATCTCCACTACTTTTTCCACAGTGGACATCATTGCTAAGAACGATTTAGCTTCTCTGCAATGCTTTTTTTGTATCCTCCCTTTTCATTCTTTCTGCAGATTCTCAGGCAACCATTCTGATCTTTGATGTGTTTGGAGGAGGTTCTGTTCTTTTTTTTTTTTCTTTAGTTTAACATTTCTCAAACTTGTAACCTTAATTTATTTGTTTATAATACCTTTTCTGCATAGCTTGAGCTTTTCTACTTTCTTCATTTGGAAGCAATTTCAGATTTCTGAAGGATGTCTTCTTTCTTCTAATAACTTTCCTTACCCAATCGCTTAGCCTGTTCATGTTCCTTTCATCCTGTCTTAAATGTTTTCACTTGCAGACATTGAACTGTCTTAGCTGGCCTTTGCAGCTCTTTGACAATGTCATCATTCTTACGCAGTGTCCCTTTTTTTAAGATGGAGTCATTTATATACATTAAAATTGCTGCTACAGTTGAGGAAGCACTCTAACATACCAAAGTACATCCTGCATTCTACACAGGACCAAATGAAAGATTATGTTTTCCTGTGAAGCCTCCAACCAGTTCCTAGTCATCTATAGTGCATAAAAATGTGGTCTCTGCATTAAAGCCTGATAGGACATTTGTCTAGTGTAGATGGAGCCATGTTTCCCATGACTGCTATATTTCCTCTAATCTCTGTAAGCAGATCACAATCAGTCTCACCATCCTGCGGTATCAGGAAAACAGATCAAAAATATACTCTTCCTGTCCTGGAAATTCAGTCTATCCAGATTCTGCTGCCCTCTGAGGTAAGTAGTTTTTCATATATGCTGAACTTCAGCATTAGCTCTGTATATTTTGTAACCCAATTTCAGTCACCTGCTGGTCAGACAAATATTCAGTAGCCTATGATATGTGTCTTTATTTAGTGCTAGACTAAGTAGATCATCCAAACAATTTTTTAAACTTCCAACTCTGATGCAGAAGCATAAGTACTGGCTCTTTGGTTCTTGCCTTCACATCATGTATGAAAAGTAAAATGTATATTAATAGACTATACTATACATTTTCTAATTGATACTAGAAATCTGATGATATAGATTGCTTGTGCACTGAGAACATTTATTCATACTAATTGATATATGTAGGATGCATTGGTCACACGGTCTATTGTTTATATCAAATGTGGCTTGTAAATAATATTCTCAACTGAGATTTTTTTTAGCTGTCTCCAATTCCTACTGCATTTGTTTGAATCATAAATATCACTTTTCAGTTTATCATAATCGACAACATTATTAACATTATTCATCACTAGTTTGCTTTTATGTCAAAAAATTAGAACTAAGGATTGAAAATATGCATCTCTTCAGCTTTAACTATGACATCTTCTATTACTACAACTCATACCATAGTAAATCTGCATGTATATATTACCGTAAGACATAAAAGAGAGTCTGGAGTCCCCAGAAGTGCAAAAGGTTTCTCCCCTTTTTATCCCATCTGCCCATGTTTGTTTTGTGTTGTTTTTTTTTTTTGATTTCTCAAGAGTCCCAAATGCTACCTACCATTATCCAATGGATATATTTAGTCATAGTCTGTTCACAACTGTCAGCAGAGCTCTCAGAATATTGTAACAACTCATTCACCCTGAAGAGGAATGATGTTTTGTCTGGCAGCAGTTCTCAGTCAGGATTATGTCAGTCCTATACAGGGCTTGCTTTTGAGGTCAATTCTCAATAAATAACAAAGGGTAGAACCTGACCACAGAAAATATTTTCCTACACTGGATGAAAATCACCTCTTAGTTTCGCACTAAAACATATAAGTGTTAATTTAAACATGTAATTAAAATGTACTGAAGAGAGCTTTCAGAAGGCAAACAACTGGCAAGCTGTGACTATTACGATCTGTTCACTGTTTAATGTAATTTATTAGCTCCCAAGGAAGATTACTAGAGAAAGTAGTTGCAGTCAACAGCAGAAAGCCTCCAACAAAGTAGACTCATTGCTTCCCAACAAAATTTATTTGGAGTAGAATAAAAGCATTTGTTTACTCTAGATTCCCTTACAATGATTTTGTGAAGCCTTATGTTGAGAAGAAGTAAAAGACAGAGAAATCCAATATTGTACTCTACTGTGAAATTTTTGGTGGAAGTAAAAATAAAAGAAACTTAGAAAAGGTATATTCTTCTTTTCACATTAAAGGAGTCTAAGGAAATAACCACTGAATATTTTCTTTTCCTAGCATAGTAAGCTCCATTAAAATGTGATTTGACAGTATATATGAATGCAATAAAAAGCCTGGATAATGCTTTATACTCCAAGGTTGTAGACAACTTCACTAGATGTTGCTGTTCTTCCCAAAATTCCATCATGGTGCTCACAGAGCTCATATTCCTTTCCATCACTGAACCCTTATTCACGAGCCAACCAGTATCAGTTCCTGGCTGTGTCTATGCTATATCTTCTAATCAAGTCTGGAATATCCCCCAGAAGCCAAACAAACTTTTTCTAAATGCTGTATAGATTTCCGGATGATAGCGGCTATGAGCCAAACAAGATATCAGCTATCAATCTCAGTTAAAGAGCTGAGAGGTGATGAGGAACAAATGACATTCTTCTTGACTGTAAGTGATCATATCAGGCTACTGCTTCCTTTCCAATGCAAAATCAAACAGATTATTGAGAAAACACTGTATAGGTGAACTCATCTGAGTATGTGATGAATAAGAGCAGGAGCACACATGCCACTAATTCGAGATGACAGAGGCTGATGGAAAGTGTAACCACTCTATTTCAGTGCAAAGTCCAATTGGAAGTAATTTTTGTTTTACTGGCAATGTTAATAGAAAAACCTTTGATTTCTTGTGGAGCATGAATATTGTAGATGCAGAAGAATTTCTTTATTTTGAGCTATACCTGGAGTTGAACAGTAAGTTACAGTTAGCTACCCAGAAATAAATACAAACTAAGAGGCTTGTGGGGTCCAGGGTTTAGTTAATACTCAAAGATATAGCCCACAGAGATACAACTGGATAAACACAAGCCCAGGAGACATGAAGGAGTAACCTCAAAAACAAAAAAAGAAAATTTTTCATTCCATTTTATTTTTCTTCTGTGTAATTTCAGTGTCACAGATGTGAATACATGATTGGCTTGTACATAATGTCAAAGCTCACTTTTAAATAAAGATGATTGATTATTTCATTTTTTGCCCTTTCAGGAGGTGAAAGACAGCTTGTCATGAAAAATAAAAACAGTTGCAATTCCTGCTTTGACTGGGATAAAAAACATACAATATTTTTTTTTTATCAACCTAGCAGTTGCTTACTGTTTCAGTGAGATGACAAGAAACTCTTGCATAAAAAATAAACTACTGCTCACGGTTGGTAGCATAAATTCTTGGCTTTTATACTTTCTGTAGTAGAACTAGTAGTATATGTAGTACATGTAGTATAATGTGATTGGATTCTTTTAAAATTGCTCATAATTATATACATTAAAACTAAACTGAGCGCACCTTGGAGTAGAGTTTCAGTAATTTTGTTTTGTTTAGTTATCAACAGCCCTTACTCAGAGCAGTTTTGCTTCTAATAGAGGTCAGTGTCTACAGAAATTCAAAATAGTCAGACCACTGGTCCTACTAGAACCATTAGCAATTTCCAGGTGAAGTTTTGACAGAGCACATTCGCTTGTGAAGAGAAATTTAAGGCTCATTTTAGATGTCTTTTTAAATTGTAGCAGACAGCAGCTTGTTGTTCACCTAATGTCATTTCATGTTTCTGGTATGTTGTCCTAGATAGAGTTAGTCTTCCAAATTAATCTAAAAAAGCAGAATCATCCTGATCATACCTAATATTGAGTTGTTATTTAAGCACCTGAAAAGAAATGTGAGTTCCTTTATGGTCTTTACAATGCGGAATTCTGTTGGTTTGTTTCATGTCTCAGTTGCTCAAGTTTGGTGATTTAGTCCATGGTACAATATCAGACAGATGATTCAATAGCTTTGTTGCTAGTGATTGTATCCCGCAATCTATCATCTTAGGCTACCTTTTATTCTCTGACATTGACACTATCTGGTTATTACCAGAGCCTTTCTTACGGATATACAAAAATTATACAAAATCAGTATTCATCTGATCTCAGTAACTTGGCTGCAAGTGACAGAAAACTGAAGGTAAGCCTTTAAAGTAAAATAAGAATTTGAATGCTACTCCAGGTCCAAGAATCTAGAATGCTTTGACAGTCTTTTTTAACATAATTTGTGTTCAGATGCTTCATCCTGCAGGTAAGAAAACACTTTCTAAAACTGGTCAAGTTTTTAGGTTCTAAGAATCTCTAATACCGCAGGTAAATTTTCACTTAGATGCATATATAAACTAACATTAAAGAACTTGCAAATAACAACAGAATTTTCATGACCTCTTATAGGAGCAAATTCAATGCAACAAAATGAAAATAGTGGAACATAAATTTTCTGAAGTTACAAGAGAGAACACAGAATTTTGTTCATAAAAATATTTCCTTGGCTTATGGAAAATGAGTGAGTTCAATTAATTTGAATTAGAATGCTAAATCATAGCAGAAGGCCCCTGACTAGAAAGGAGGAATTAATTTTTGTCCTCCCTCCCAGAGGAGGCTAGTTTGGTTTTGTGTATTATTTAAATATAGAAAAAAGAAAGCTGTAAGCTTACCTTTATCTTGAGCAGCAGCAAGACTTTTTGGAACATGGACAAAATTGTTGAGAATTATGGAAATGATATCAAAATGTATAACATACTTTGAAAGAAAAATAATTTCTCATCCTCCTAACAATGCCAGAAGTATCTCTTCATAACACACTCACATACACACACCCCTTGTTTCTCCACATTGAATCAATCTCTTGGGTTATTGTTCTTAAATATGTGAGTGACAAGAGTTTATGTTCATACACATAATATACCTCAGGAACTGAAGGCTTTGTGGTGGTTTTTTTTTTGTTTTGTGATTCTTAAACCATTGGATGTGGAAAATGCAGTAGAGACTTACTGCCTGAGTTTGCTGCTGATACAGCTGAATCTATGAATGGTTACATAGCCTGTGAAGAGTAATGCATTTAAATATTGCAGTACATGAAGATGTTATCCTTATAAAACTGTTATAAATGTTTCAAGATATGTCCAAAATATAATAAAGGCAGTATATTGATTTGGAGAAAACTCCAGGAACAAACTCGCCAACTGAGATTTCAAGTTGACAGGCAGGTATTCTTTATTATGGTGCCAGGAGACACAGGAGATAGCTCCTCTTAACGTGTGTCCCCATACTGCTACACAAGCCGTCTTTATATAGCTACTGGGCATATATACATATTCATGAGACTACGTACGGATTGCATCATTTTCTAGAAAGTTTCCCGTATGTGTACAAGAATGTAGTGGTGGTCTCTGAGGGTTGTTTACTTCTTCCAACAATCTTCATCACTTCTGGCAGCCTTTGAAGCATGCGCAGTAGATGCTTATACCAACTTAATTGGTTCGTTAACACCATAGACATAACTACCATCCTGTCCTACTTATCAGTTGGTTTAACTGCTGCCCATCCTGGACACCTGCCATTCCCAGATACTCTTTATCCTTATGTCCTGTTCTTTTAGCCTGTTTGTCTTACACTCATTTTGTACTAAGGTCATAAAGGCCTAAAACTACGTTAACTGCAAAGGTTTATCTTATACAAGAATTCTCAGTATGTTCTCTAGCTGTACCCTATGTTTTCTCTGTGAATCATGCACCTCAGTAATTTTCCACTGCTACTGTTACAAAGCCATTACACTTGGCATTACTTAAAACTGATTCTAAAGGTTTATATATTTCATTTTGTAATTTTGTTCCCCCCTTTGTTTCAATATATGCATTGATCTTGATGACCTGTGACTGTAGAGGAATAAAATTTAATCCATAATTAGATTTGTACAGAGATGGTATTTTCAAGCAGCTAATACAAACTTAAAGGTTTGGAGTTTTTTAATTCCTACTTACTTGTCATCAGATCAAGAGTGGTTTAAAGTAACCCAGTCCAAGCAGAAAAGACCATATCCTGTACAGACTGATGCAGAACTGTTGCAATTACAGATGGATATTTAGAAATTGCTCTTAAACCAAGCAAAATTATTTAGAAAAATCATTTTCTAGACACAGAATTATTTGACCTACACTGTTCTGACTTAAAAGGAAGTTCAGACAAGAACAGCAAATGAAGTTTTCCTTTATTGTAAATATCTCAAAGTAGATATATATTAAATGGTAAAAGTTTTATTTTCCCTTTTTTCTAAGAATTTCTTCCTTCATCTCATATTTTGCTCCAGAAAAAAGCCTTCAGTCTATTTACAGAGTTAATACAACTTAGGGTATAAAAATAGCTATTTGTATGAAATGAACACACCAAAGATTGAAAAAAATATATATCAAATAAATCTGTGTACTGATGTAAAGAAGGAATACTTTCTCCCCTCTCCTCCACAATGCCCTTTCTTACTTACAGCATCTTTGACAACAATAAGGCACATCACATGCGACAGTCAGAGAGTACTTTGCTTTCCCTACTTATTTTGCATGGTCTATTAATGATGTTTTGGTCTGAGCTTACAAAAGCAAAATGAGAGTGGAATATCTGAGCTGCCAAATAATTGATATTAATAAAGTGGTGTGTTATTTTATTAGCCTTGGAGTATATCTCCATGGTCATTTCAGATACATATAAGAAAGCATGTATAAACACAGTTTATGCTGTGCTCTGGCAGGGCTTAGGATTGTTTTGCATTCATGTCACAGAATCGTATTTCTAGGGTGTTCTTCCAGCTCAATTGCCTTTCAAACATTAGCACTGCTAACCTGTATAACAAAACCAGTTCCTTGTTCTGTGGAAATATCTATTCTTAGATTAACTAAACAGAAACTAGTTCTCTGCTGAAGAAGAGTTCTTAAGGTTAGCAGGAGTCTATTCTCATTTACAGCCCTTAATTTTACATGAAAATATGTTGTAATGTTGCTTTGGAGCTGATACTTGTTGGAAAAAGGGCTTTTATCTGGAAAATCATTTAGCGAAGTCTGAAATACTGTGACTATATTATGAATAGAAACTTTATAGATTGTGTGAGTCAAGCCTTCTAATATCATGCTAATACTATAAGAATGCCTTATTTTGGCAGAGTTCCTAGTGGATTTATAAAAAGCGGTGTGAAATTTAGTTTTTCTTTCATTTCTTCTGAGTTCAAGCTGTCTTTTTTTTTTTCTTAATATATATACTTAGGATCTGTGAATGTCTGTGCCTCAGTTCTTTCTCAGTTTTCTCACTGGGATGGCTGAAGCTGCAAATGTGTGTAGCCGGACTTGCTTTGAAGCATAAAACCATGATGATCACCAAAACTTTTATTATTGCTATGGTCTAACCCCAGAAGGGCACCTAAGCCTCACCAGCTGCTCAAAATCCAAAACACAGTACCATATGAAGTACTATAAAGAAAATTAACTACCTCCCAAACATATACAGTACAAGCTGGTTTTGATGTTCTTATAACATTTAAGCAAAGCTGTCAGAGAGGTTAGTGCACCTGCTCGAGAGGTCTGCAGTGTTACACAAGGGAGGCTGGGACATGTTCAAATGCACAAAGATTTATTCATAAGGTCTGCAGCTGCCAGCAATCAGCTACTTTCTGTAGGTGAAAGCTGCTTTGGCACATTAAAAAAAGAGGAGAAGAGAAAAAGAGAAAGAAAGGGAATACTCTTCCCAACGGCCAGTGATGAAAGGAAGCAACAGGGATCCCCAGACAAACTTTCTTCAATGTGTGTCTTTGATGCAGCAGGTAATTCCCCATGTAATACTTTTTCTGTAGGGACAGTATGGTTTCTACCAGGACATGCTCAACCTCTCAGCTAGTTCCTGTTTATGAAGCTGTCACAGCTGACTAGATCAGGGGCAAGTACTGCACAATGCTGGGCTGTTAACATTTCCGGATGCATATTATTGTCTCCATTAATATAATCAAGGGGTTCTTTTTTTCCTGTCTAGCAGAAATATATGGAATTTTTTGGAACTACTGCATCCTTTAAACAGAAATGAATAACATTATAAATGCTTACCTAATATGCGCAAAACAATTGATTGAAAGGCTGAAGGTTTTTTTATAGAACAAAGCTTGAAATAATCATTTTGATATGTGAAGACTTTTTTTATAGAGAGAACGTGTCATTGAACTGCATCTGCCTAGAATGATGCAGCCAATTATGGTTCAATCAGCAAATGTTATCTTTCTTCTTCAAGGATGGTATCTTCCATTATCTACCAAGCACAAGGTGCTTAATAATACAGTGTATAATGCAGTGTATTATAGAAATCTACATAGCCAAAAACAGAAAAGAAGACATAAGTTATGTGGACTAATGACACTTGGAAGAAATGCAGTTTATATTTGCTGCTTATATTTAATTGTATATATTAAATATTGTATGCTGATAAAATACTAATTCAGTGTTCTCATTGCAACGTGCCTGATACATTTTCTGGTCAAAAATCATAGTGAAATTTTTTTGCCATCCAGAGGGACCTCGACACGCTTGTGAGGTGGGCTGATGCCAGCCTTATAAAGTATAACCATGCCAATTGCAAGGTCCTGCACCTGGGTGGGAGCAATCCCAGGCACAGCTACAGACTGGGCAGAGAAGAGATTCAGAGCAGCCCTGTGGAGAAGGACTTGGGGATGTTGGTTGATGAGAAAATGCACATGAGTCGGCTTCAGTGTGCGCTCGCAGCCCAGAAAGCCAACCGTATCCTGGGCTGTATCAAATGGAGTGTGACTAGCAGGTAGAAGGAGGTGATCCTGCCCCTCTGCTCTGCTCTCGTGAGACCTCACTTGGAGTATTGTGTGCAGTTCTGGTGTCCTC
>WYDI02012432.1:0-12322 GCA_009867235.2 Psittacus erithacus
TGGGGGTTATATTTCCCTTTTTCCAGTCATTGGGAACTTCACCTGACTGCCATGATTTTTCAAATATGATGGACAATTCAAGTCTATGCCTAGTTCTTCCTCAGGAGATTAACAGATTCTGATTAAGAGATTACCTAGATTTTCATTTACGGAAACTGTGGAAGCAAACATGTACTGGCTCTCATGCCACTTCATTTCATAGCTGGTAATTAATCTCTGTTTAAATCAGCTCACCAAAAGTCAAGACACCTTCATTCTATTGGCTGTAGCAAGACACTGTGAACTTTCAAAGAAAAAGTAAAACAGATAAAGAGAAACCCAGTTTGAATCATCAAAAAAAAAAGAAAAAAACAACACAAAAAACATGTTGAATCACCATGTGTGTTTAAAAGCCTTTATAGATATCAAGTGTTCAGGTTTTTAACTGAATTCCAGGAAATCTAAAAGATCCACTTCCTGGCTTGGGATTCTGTGTTACAAGCAAGGGATAGCTCTATATTGGATAAAAAATTACCACTGTTTCTCAACAGAAAAAAAAAAGAAAATCAGCCAAACTCAATAGTTCCAGTGAATAACCACTACTGACAAAACACTATGGTGATTCTCAGGTTCCAGGACACAGGAACAAAATCAACTCCTGTGGCACCTGTTCCACAAAAGGTGAAGAGACCTGTCACTTAAGGGTAGGATTCACATAATCTAGTTTTATCATGTAAAAGATGTATGTGCAATTTAGGCTGGCTATCTAGGTCAATGAACAGGAAGAACTCCAGGTATATCTGATATGAACAGCAGGATTACCCTCTGGAAAGATTTGGCCCACTTCACTGAATACAATGGGAGAGTTTTAAGGCCACCAGTCTAGGTAGATAACTGAAAGTCCAGCAACATGTTTTTCACACACGCATGAAGAAGAGTCTTGAGAAAACTCAAAGATACAACAAATCCTGAACTGTAATACAGTAAACTTGTAAATTCAAACACTTCAAAAGTAAACTTCAGAATATTTAAAAGTAATATTTTAAATACAGATTATTTTAAAGAAAAAATCTATTAGTTTAGAATAATTAGTATGTTATTATAGTTATTACCATGTTGTCATTAAACTAATTAGCACTTTGTATAGTAACAAACTAATGTTGCATCGGAAATAATTTAAACTTCCTTGTGAGTAGTAACACAGAAAACCCAAACACACCACTCAAGCTGTCATGTCTATCATTAAACAAGGCCCATATTACCTAAAGCAGAATACCCTTTTTCCTAAGAATCCACACCCTGCACCTCCCTCCGAGATAAAAAAACACCACCTGGATTAGTAAGGCTTCATGCATGCATGGCCTGCAGCAGTAAGTAAATTTATTAGCTCTCTGGCAACACATTCTTAAAATAAACTTAGTGGCCTTCAGGTCTCCGCTTACTAATTTGTTTTGTGGCGCCAGACAACTTCTCCCAAAAAACAGGCTCCAACTGAACTGAAGCAAGGTTCATTTCCTTGTCTCACAGAATAACGGGTTTAGCTCCCCTAACTTAGTTACTGTCCCACGTGGGACTTTCTTCTGGATTACATCTTTAAAGTAGTGCTACACACATATTAGCCTGCAGGAAAATTGCTGTCATTTAAAGCCTAATCAGACAAAGTGTTAAATTTGAGGATCCTGGGGTATCCTCACTCTCAGTTTTAAAACTAATGAGTAATAACAGAAGAGGCTACTTCTACCTCACAAATGAAAGGCATTCCAATAGAATAGGGGCCAGGAGGAACATACAATTAAAGTATTATCTCGTACTATTTTAAGAAATGCCTTTATTCTGAGAAAAGAATACATCAATTTCCATTTCTTTAAGTAACATTTTAATTCACAACTCACTACTGCAAACTGCTTCATATGTGCCTAATATTTCAATGCTTGCAATACCATTCTCATGCTTAAAACCAGAACACATGAGTGGGTGCTATCTGAAAATGAGGCCTCTAATTTTTCATAGTGGAATTGAAATTGGTATTTGTGTCAAATTGGGAGATTTCCCTTGAAGAAGTAGGTGAAATTTTAACTCTGTTGAATACGGCCTTTGCAGTTACCCTCCATTTCAGTAACAATCTAAACTCATAAATCTCAAATTTCATAGCCTGAAGAGGAAAATGTATGCAAGAGGGATTAAAGGTTGTTGTTATTTGCAAAATCTACTCTAAACAAAAAAGGAACAGATAAAACTAAACAGAAAAGTTTCCATTTTATCAACTGGACTTGCTGTAACTCAGTGATCACTGATAAAACTATTCTTTTCCATGTCAAAGTGATTGAACTGTTTTTCTTTATTAAGAATTCACTTCCACAGACTTGAATTTTGGTTTCTTTGCTGTTCTGGCAATGTAACAAATGAAATGCCCGACTGACTGGAGGAGAACAAATATCAGGCAGGTTCATTTAACATTTACTTTTATTTCATTTCAGAGTAATCTAAAATACTTAACTTTTAATATTATCTGACCTGAGAAACTCCTTTGGGGTGTCTTTGATCCTTTTTAAGCTATGCCAAACCTATAACCTTTTGCAGGTGATTTAGTCCTGCTCAGTAAGGGCGGAGTATAAAACGATAAAGCATGCAAAATTGTTGATAAAGAAAAGACCAAAATAGGGCTCCTGTTTAAATAACTGTAACTTTGCCTTGAGATAAACCTTGTAAAGAGGTATTAAAAATAACAGTTCTGCTGAGGAAAGAAATATTTCTTCATAAATTATATGGGGATTTTTATATCATGTCAAGGTTTTTAGTGTTACTTGAGGACTATCCTGTGGAACAGAACTGTATAGTCCTAAAGCAGCAATTATATTCCTGTATTCTTATTTTGTCTCAAATTCTAATGCTGCAGTCACAATATAAATTACAAGATGAAAAAAATAACAAAATTAAGAAAAGCCAAACATTCCTTAAAAGATTCAAGTCAAGATGAGAGAAATCTCTTTAAATATCAAAATTAAGTACAGGAAATTTACTACTTACATTAAAAGCAGAATTTAAAAACCAGAATCATATGACCACTGTAAGTTTCCCAAGAGAGCTCAACAGACATAAAGCAGAGGGACAGGAGACAGAAGTGACTGTGAAATTATGACAACTCAACAGTACAATGCTTGCAACACATTATTTCTCTCTCCCTCTTTCTCTCTGGATATGCATACAATCTTCACTTATGTTTTGAGATATGTAATTTAATTAACTGATCTTAACAATTAATTTATTCATGTATGTGTCACATTTTACTCAGCTTGAAAAGAGATTACTGGTTTAGATATAATTCCCTGTCTTAATGTACTAGCAGGATACAGCACTGTCTTGATAAGCGAAAAGGAATATCTATGTAATTTCCCTTTGCCTTAGCAAGATTTTTTTCAAAAAATACATACTGACCTTCAAATACCAAGCTGTGTTTTTTGACATGCCAAGTAGAGCTTGATTTGGCATCACTCAGGCTTTTGAAAAATCCTTAATCAAGATTTCCATGATTGTCTCCCACATGAATTCGGAAATTAAAATCTTTCAGCTTTTTCCCAAGAGCCAGGGAAGCAATGTTTTTGTCAAATCAAGTCCAGCTCCCACTGAATCTGCTGGCTATCGCATGCAGGCAGGTGAAGGCCTGGGTATCTATGGGCTCAAGTTTACATTTTTTGCCACAGAGTTTGTACAGAAATGTATGGAGGTGCAACTACAGCAACTTTAACATGCCAGCTAGCACAGATGTTTTTCAGTTTTAAAGAAAGGTGTTTTCCACCCTGTCTTGAAAGGGAGCTGCATAGCTCTTGTCTGCCAAGACACAACCTCAGCCTTCTGTGTGTCACCCGCTGCAGCTGATAACATTGCTGACACACAAATCAGAGTGGATCCCTGGGCTGCAGCACAACTTGGGACATTTGGGAAGCTGCTGAGAAAACTCCTCTTGCCTCAGCCTGCAGCAATCCAAATGACGTTAATGACACAGTGCCAAGCTGTCATCGCCTTCCTCCTCCTTTTGGCTGGGGGTATCAAACTCATTATTTCTAATTGATTTCATGGCTGTTCAAAATATTTACTTTCTTTCCCCCACCAAATCTGATCCTACCTGTTAGGATCCCTACTTCTTGCAGGAGGTTGCCCAGAGAAGTTGTGGCTGCCCCATCCCTGGAAGTGCTGAAGGCCACCTTGGACTAGGTGATCTGTATGATCACTTCCAACCCAAACCAGCCTATGATTCTATGCAGTAACATGCTGGAGAGTGAGGCCCAAGGATTTGGGAGGCCTGCTCCATGAACATCAGAGAAGATTCAGGGGCTATAAGGCCGTGAAGAACGGTGGATACAGCAGAGGTGGTATGACAAAGCTTGCAAATTGCTCAGTGAGATTAATAGGACATCCCAGATTGAATCATCCTGGGCAGCCCTGCTGCCAAATAAGTATATATGGTTGCTGAACTACCTCCAGCTAATGACCAGTGATGCTCTGCTGAAAGTCTCATTATTGAGGAAGATGAGCTCCCCCCTGGATGCCTTTCAAGGACACTTTTTTCCTCTTTTTATCTAAATTAGAGAAGAAAGTTAAGGACTTAGCAGGATTGATTAATGAATGGTTAGATGCATACATTACACTGACTGGATTTTTTCTTCTTTTCTATAGGACTAAACAAGTGTGTATGTCAACTGATTTAACATCAGAAGATGAGATGACAGAAGAACTAATCTTCACATGGGTAATTATGCAATATATAAGATGCCACTGATTGTTGGGCCACTGTTTGCCACCTCTAGAAAGCTGTATATCTGAGCCCACCTATGAAAGCTGAGTGACCAAGTTGGTCAGGCTGAGAGCAATCCACTGCTGATCCTCCTGGGCAAAGCAAACTACGCCATATAAATTCACATGTATTGAAGAAAAATATGGCAGTGATTCCTTATCTGGTTAGAGATAGATCTAAAAAGTTATGTAATACATAATAAAGTTTCAATCATTTCAACATTTGCACATGTAACTTCAGTCATACAAATGCCCACAGCCTTGCTAAATCAAAACTCGACTTCTTGACAGCTACAGGCTTCTCTGTATTAAAGGAACTTTTCTGCTCTAACCTTGGTCTACTGGTCAGTCTTGCCACTCGAAAGGGTAGAGTCTAGTCTTAAGCTTTCCAAATAAGTACGTATTAAGAAGTACCTACTACGTTACCTATGTAACAAAATAATTTGTCTATGTAGGTCTCAGCCTTCTGCATTTCCAAAGAGGGAAAATGCTACTAACTTTGTTTTTAGATTCCAATAGATAAAAAATGTTATTAAATCTCAATACATAAAACCTGGGGTTTATTTTTTAAATGCAGTTCTGTCCCTCTCTCTGTCTCAAGTTAGCAAGTGTAGTTATATCAACTAAAAGTGCTTATCAGTTCAGTTTACTGACAGAAGTAGTTCCACCCATTCTTCTATAGCCTTTTATCTCTGAATTATTCTAGTTATATTTTAAGTATTTTTTATATCAGAAGAAAGAGGAATAAAGTAGTAGAGTAACTTTACTGTCTCTCACCTTGCTTTTAAGGTTCTCTATTTCAAACTCAGTCAGTCAGTTGTTTCCAGCAAGTTTCACACCAGGAATGGTCTGGGATCTCTTTTCCACTGTTAAACTCTGTAGAAATCTAACTGAAAGAGATGTTTCAGATTACTGCCTCCTGTCCCCTACCCAAATCCTCCGCTATTCCACAAGGAACTATTAAGACTGTTCATCTCCTTCGTGTACATGCCATACTATACTTACAATTTTAGTACTCACTCTTATTAGAACGTTTTTATATTTCACACATTTGACTGTCTTTCAGACTGTCTCTAAATTTTATCTGCCTCCATAATTCTTAGTGTTGATCTGACAGAATTGATTTGAACTTGATTTAAAATGCAGCTTCCTCAGTACCTTTTAACAGTATGCCAGAAGATAATTTTTTCAGAACAGTAAATCATGATAAAATGTGACGCAAGAAAGGTGTGTTAGGGGTGAAAAGAAAATCATTCAAAAAAACAGAGTAAGTTTTTCTTAGTCACTTTTGGTATCAAAAGACAGGAAGGAGTAACTACCATACTTTTGCCAAATCTAAATTTCTGCTTCTACCAAACCAGATTTGATGATAAAATATGGCCCTTCACTTAGTGTTGTAGCAACTGTTCTGACTTACTGTTTGTCAAATAAAGAAAAACTAACTCATATTAATATAAATACTGCAAAACCTACTGTGAATTATTACTGTGAATTCCAAAATGCTCTCTGAAATCTATGGTTGTCTATGGTTGGCACACAAGTGAACCCTTATGATAACCTATAAAGTCAGCAGTAAACAAGTACGAAACAAAAACTAAATAACAGTATATATTTAAGTAAGCATCATATATCAGTGGAAAAAAAAAAAAAAAAGACAACCACCATCAATGAGCATAATGTTTAAATGATTATATTATTCAGCTTCAGGTATCCATAAGATTTTTTTACCATCTCCTCCTAGAAAGAGAGAATCTTATAGTGTGAAATTTGAAGTTTAGGTAGGATGTTTTATGTGCTAAACATACTGAATTTTACATGGCAAAATGATCCACCTTTCTTAATGGGAAAAATATTTGCCATTCTTTTATATCTCTTAGGAGCCATACCTAAACATTCAATCCCTCTCTCCACCATAAAGACACAACATGAGTGACAGGCAGCAGGAGTCATACTGTCCGGGGATTTGCTTGAGTATTCTTCCCCTTGCTGCAGAATTTGATCTCAGAAATGTTTAGAGAAGTTATGTTTCAGTCAATACAGAAAAAGTTTTGACACTTTAACAGTCAAGAAATTCGGAGGATTTGGGTCAATAAGGGAACAGTACATGAAAACTTTATTATCTGCCTACGAAATCTAAATGGTGCATCAAGCAAACAGCTTACAGTACTTAGAGCACTTTCAGAGACATCTCAGCAAGGTATAAACCTCTTGCCTGTAGTAAGTATAATATTTATGAGCTTTAACCTTTGCCAGAATATTATTATTAACAGCAGATGAAAAATTATAAACATTTATGTTTAGAGAATATAATTTCTACAATTCCTTCCATTCCTAGCATTTCAGACCAGTATTTCAAACACCAGCAGCGAAAGTCTCAGCATTTGTTTTGATGTGTTTGAATCTGCCCAATAGGCAGTGTGAAGTGCAATTAACAGCAAACAGTGCAGTTTGTTTACTAATGCTAACAGCGATATATTAAGGATGATTTCTGTGGAACATGGAGAATATTAATAATGCTAAAGAATTTTACACCTGATAGGTACAAAAGATTGACACAATTTTTTTTGACCATGCAGATTTATACTTTTCATGCAAGTCTAGGTAAGAATCTAGATTTCTTCCCAAAACCTATGTATCTTTAAGAAGCCACATGCCTTTCACCTGATGAACTTAAGACAGCTTTCTTTGTACATTGCTAGATTTATAAAGGAAATTCAGATGCACTATTTTCATGAAATACATTTTAATATGAGATGCAACAGACATGGGACATAAATATGTTCCTACAGTGTCTTTCTTTCTTTTTCTCTCTGTATGTATTTCAAACAAGAGAATTACATATGTATATGTAAGTCCCTCTAGATATGCACACACACATGCAACAAAGGCTGATGCAGGAAGGCACAGGCCCTGAATGCTCATTTGAACAGCTCATTGAGTACAGTGCATTCACTCTATATTAAAAATCAGTCCATTCTGCAGCTCAGCTGAAGCAAATGGAGCAACAACTGTTCATTAAGATGAAGACCTGGTCTGTATTTTTTATGCTGCTTTACCATCACAGAAGAGCACAGACATCTATACTTGATGCTTGCTGGTGAGATGCACTTCATGTCTGCACATAAATGTGAATAAGTACGCTCACAGTACTGCACCCACAAAAATTTATCATTTTTTTATGTCATGTATTGGGAATTATTTTTCATCTTACAGAAAATTCAATTTTTTATTCATTGCTGAAGAACCTACGTAACAGGCTCTCTTTGCTCTTTGGCTGTCTGAAATAAATCAGTAACGTATGGTAATAATAATACTATTATAGATAATAATATTTCACTGTATGAAGCAATTTACTTCAGAAATTTACTGCAGATCCCCGAGTAATGTTTTATGTATTAACGTTTCCATTCTACCTGCATGCCACTACAATAGCTATAGGGAGCAATTCCAAGAGTGATTCCTCATGAACCTTATCCAGGACTGCAGCAGACTCCTATAGCACACACAAGAGAAATAAATTCATACAGTTTCCCAAGACACATGATTAAAACTTCCCATTCTGCCAGTAAATCAAGACTGGAATCCTTTTGAGTGACAGATATATTTCCCTCCTCAGTACAGTAATATCAGGCAATCTCTTCTACCTTCAATAAAACAATGTAAGTTGGTATAACACACTGAGCTGTCATCTGCCATTACTCAGACATTCACCTGGAGAGCATCAAGCCTTTGGGCTGGACACTATTAACCCCTTGCTTGTTCCACATAGTTGACTCACTAGAAACAGCCCAGTAAGTAAAGAGATTGTGGAGACCAATATTCTGGCAAAAAAAGAGTCCCAAGACTTGGTTATCCCAAGAAAAAAACCTTTCTTGATGCCTGTGGCATTCCTTTATCTATTCTTTTTACTGGAACATTCATGTCTCACCACAGAGGGCTTTGCTGGGTGAGTACACATAGCTCACGCTTATAACCACAGCCCATATCTTTGCCCTTTTACAAATGGTATCGACCACCTATGACTAGACCTGCTGATTCTAGCAACTGCAGTTCCTTTGCTGCTCTTGCCAGCAGCAGCTGGAAGCTTTCTTCCACTTTCTCTCCAGGACTCTCTGTGTAGGGAGACACTGCTGCATTGAATTACACTCATGTTACATTAGACAGGTTTTTATGAAAAGCATTTATTGGGTTTTGTTTCACCTAAATTTGAACACTAGATATCTACATCCAAAGATAGCTATCCTAAGCACCCATTGTAGCCCACGAAAGTCTACTCAGTGGATTAGAATTCTGTTGCCTAAAGATAGGTATTGAGGGGCCATTTGAGATTCTTTAAGGTATCTCGGACATCTGCAGAGGTCTGGCAAATATAACACAGGACTGACAGGAAATTCATGCCCTTCAGGGCTGAACAAAGGTCAGGCAGGTTGGCTGGAGCCCACCACACTGCATTCAGTCCTATGCTGAGGGAACTGAATCCTGCCCAATGGTGTATTGAGAGCTATTCAGCTAGTCCTAAAGAAGACACTTGCATCAGCTGAATAGTTTTGCAATTACGGACTGTACCGTGTAGATCTTCATGGACCACAATGGGAGCTCAGACAAACAGACACATTCAGAATCCTGCATTCAGACACCTAACTGTGTGTCTTCGGTCTAGCACAAAATTGCACATATAACATTTAAACCTTTTTTTTCAGGGAGGAGAGTATGCAGATTGAAAAACAAAATCTCATGTTACATGGCAGCTGACTGTACTCCTGAAAGAAAGATTTGCAAGCCCTACCTCTTGGCATTATATCTTTGAGATGAATGTGTGGATGCTTGCACGACTCAAACTGAAAGCCTGAAGCAATACACAAACAGGGTAGGACAGGAACATGTCACAGAGCAATGAAGTGAAGGAGACAGTATCCATTTCAGTTTTGATCTCTGATTGGCTTAAACTTACTGAAAATGCATCCCTGATCCATGGCTTCATGTATGCATTCAGCACGTATAGACCAAGGACTGCCTAAGAAATCAGGAAATACCTGTTACCCCATAGGTTTTCAGTCTCAGCTTCTGCTTTATCCAGTCCCTGCACCTGGCACAAGTGATTGTGTGGCCATTTAAGGAACCTCTCTAGGGAACTGATGGGCAGTAGAACTAAATGCATAAAGAAACAGTTTAATTTTCATTTGGGCAGTTTCCCTGACCCAGAGTTTATGGCATAGCAGCAAGAATGCTCGTGCCAGTGTAAAGGCAGCAGTGGCACAGTGGCAAACACCAGAGCTGGAGAGAGCACAGGACTCCTGCACTGGGCGGCACTGCCATCAGTGATGAAATTAAACCCTTATGCTGTCATTCCTTGCTGGTATAAATTAAAGTGCAAATCTGGCCATTATTCTGAAAAACGAGTTTTCTGTGTTATTTCCATTAAGAAACAACTTAATCCTCAAGTCTTATATTTAATGTAGAGTGTAACCAAGGAACACACACTTTGATGCTGATGCAAATCACATCACTTTTAACAACATGAAAATGATTCCTGATAGAAGCCAGGAGTTGTTGTAGCAACTATTTAAAGAGGTTATAAAGGTCCAGCCTTACTATGCTTCCCAAGAAAAACAAAAACCTACAGACATCCAAGCTTTCTGCTAAGGCATTTTTCCATTAGACCCATTGCCCAGGACACTAATGTGACAAAGAACAGTTTTCTGAAGTGCTGCAGCTGGCTCCTTTTGATCATTTGTGAGACATTAGCTTGCATCTGACTGCCCACCAGCACCCACTTGCAAGGTAAGAAGTCACTCCACAAAACAGATTTACAGGAAAAGCTCACACGAAAAAACTTTCTAACTGTCTAAAAATAAATTCCCTTAAGCTTATGCTTTACATACATACCCACCTACCACAGGCAAACATGCAGCATGTATAGCACTCACAAGAATGAATTCTAAAGTGAATGTATGATTAAAACAAGAAGCTAAATGGACAGAAGCATGGTTTGTTTGCTCTGCAGAAAGCCAAGGGTAAAAAAAAAAAAAAAAAATAGAAAAAGGAATTTCACGAATTTCTCTGATTAATAGCCTATCACTTGTAACAATGTGCTAAATACAAAAGTCCAGATAAGTATTATGAAACAAAAAATATTCTTTGCTTTTGCAGACCTCATTATCTTGAGAAATGTATTAAGGGAGTCACTTCTGAATGTATCCTAACATATATATGAATTATGCCAAGATATATTCTATTTACTAAGTAATTTAACACCTTGACCTCACAAAAGAATAAAAGATGAAGAATATGGCTCTTATCTGAAAATTAAGGACTGTATATTAGTTGCTCCCTTCTGCAATACTTCAAGTGAGTGCCCCTTCCACACATATTAGCCCTGTAAACACGAGTGACTTTTTTCAAGCTGGTAATCTTATGGATATTAAAGCTATCCATATAGATAACTACGTGAATGATAGAGCCAATAACATGTTTGCTGAAAAATCCTTTTTTTTCATTGTTTATTTATGTATTAGAGAATTAAACAGATCTGCCTGACAGTAACAGACACCAGAGCAAAAACAGTGAAGAAAGTGCACTCTGAGTAAGCTGAATCTGAAAAATGTGTTCTTTAGTTTTCTTTGTTCCTCTTGGTCATATTACAGTAAATGTAACTAATACACACATACACAAAGTTCACATTAACCTCTGGCACCAATTAAACTACCTCAGTGTTTCATGTTTGTTCAAGTTCATTATAAACGTGGTGATATTTTAACAGTACATGACAGTGCATGCAAGAGAATTACCATATTCTCTTGCCTGAAGATCATAGTATACAAAGAACCTTGTATCTGACTAAATTTCACTGTTTTTTAGATTAATCTGAGCCTACAGTAAAACAAGGCTTGCTTCCTGCTTACACAGTATCAGCAGGAACACATAAAAGTCCATCTTTAAAACGTGCAATCTGCATACAAAAGGTGATGGTAATCATTCCAGACACACAGAAAAATAGGTCCATAATGAAAAAACTGAAGGAGATGCATTCATGCACTACATAAGGGTCTCCAGCATGGCATTTCAGTGCCTTACTACAAGAAACACAATAATCAACACCTGGACCAACAGATTTCTTATTTTATCATCCCACCAGCTGTTTTAGTTACAAGAACTTCATCAGGCATTTATCAGTTTCTCTATTCAGTAAATACAGATAAATTTTATAAAACCAGCATGGTAGCTTACAGTACCATAATTTGATTTTGGTTTCTTTCATACATACTAAAATAAACTGCCTATTTTTAAATACAAGAAATCTTGTGAAATGTTTTCTAGTTTACATTAATAATCCAAATAGTAAACACAAAATACAATTAGCTAACAAGGACAACCTCTCTAAATAAGATCTCTTTTTGTTCCCCTTCTCCTTTAAATGGGCAATTTTCTACTTGTTTTTGGCAAATTTCAGACCACAAGAATGTGTCTTGTCTTATTGTCGTGGTTTAAGGCCTGCCACGCAGTCCACTCACTGCCCCCCCACCTCCTCCCTCGGCTCCCGGAGGGATGGGGA
>WYDI02012433.1:0-16149 GCA_009867235.2 Psittacus erithacus
ATTACTGAGCAGCAACTAAAAACATTGGTGTTATCAGCGCTGTTCCCAGGCTGAAAGTCAAAAACACAGCACTGCACTAGCTACTGCAAAAGAGAAAAATGACTGCTACTGCTGACCCCAGAACATCATGTTAACTGTTTATGTTAACTTCTTTCTATTAGTCTCTGCAGTGGAAATGCGCAGAAATTCAAACGCCTCTTCGAAATTCATTTGAAACTACAGTTTGTGTTGACCCCTTACCTGCATATTAGGTCGCAATCTAGCAAATATTTAAGAGTGTCCTCACCCTGATTAACTGCTCCTAGTGCAAATCAAATGCGTTAAGCTAAAATCTAAAATGTTAGCAAAGAAGTAATGTTCTTTATAAGTTCAGATAAGATAATTGAAAATCCCCCATCCAAAAAAAAAAAGAATAAATAAATCCCAACTGAAAAAACACCACCAAAAAACACCTCTTGGACAGGAAGTCCTCTTTTCAGATCTGCTGAACATGTTTGCAAGTCTTTTTCAGCATTAGAATTACTTGGCATTTAGTCAATTCTCACTCTTCTTTCAATAGACTATCTATTACTATATAGAGTAATCAAGTCTCTTACTGACTTAAACTTTGCCTTCAGTCTTATTTCCCTCTCCCATTAAAAGAGGTATTACATATTGCTTGGTATACAGAGAACAAACAAAAGAAATTTCTAGGTTTGTTCTCCATTCATGCTTTCAGTGCTTTATCTGTCTTCTTTTTAATATGGTTTCACTGCCCTTCCTGTTGCTTTCATGATTTTTCAATATACTATTGCAAAGGTAAATGGAATACATGTTGTCAAAGTATTTTTTAAAAATATTAACACGTACCATTTTAGTTATGCTAAATCACCTTGTCCTGGGTTCAGCAGTAGCAGTCATTTTTTCTCTTTCTTAATAGCTGGTGCAGCACTGTGGTTTTGACGTTCGGCCTGGAAACAGAGCTGATAACACTGATATTTTTAGTTGCTGCTAAGTAATGTTTACTCTGACCAAGGACTTTGTGAGCCTCATGCTCTGCCCTGGGAGGAGGGGAAGCCGGGAGGAAGCAGAGACAGGACACTTGACCCAAACTAGCCAAAGAGGTATTCCATACCACAGCATGTCATGCCCAGGATGTAAACTGGGAGTTAACTGGATGGGCTACATCACTGCAGGGATGAGGATGGGCATCGGTCGGTGGTGAGCCATTGTATTCTCTTCCCCTGTTATTTCCTTTGTCATTTTTATTATTGGTGGTAGCAGTAGTGATTTGTGTTATACCCTAATTACTGGACTGTTCTTATCTCAACCTGTGGGAGTTGTATTCTTTTGATACTCCTCCCCATCTCTCCGGGAGTTGAGGGAGGAAGAAGGGGAGTGAGTGAGAGACTGCATGGCTGGGCTTAAACCACAACACACCTACACAATAGACCCCTCCAGAAAGTGTATCTAGCACTAAAGCAATTACATTAAATATATTCAAGTAGAATAAGTATGATTAATCATTCTATTCTTCCACAACCGTTTATGGATTTGAAAGCCCTTGAGCGTTAGGATAAAAAGTTCAATGCTTTTATAAAAGCGTTGCCTTTTAAAAAATATACCCAACTGCACACACATTAAAATAAGCACAAGCTGCTATTCAGGTTCAGCAAGGACAAAACCCACTATTCTTATATACAAAATGCTTACAAAATGTAGTGTAAAATGTTATAGTTAATTAGATGCATTTTAAAAGAGTTCTGCTTTGTTACCCAAACACAGTCTCAAAAGCCATAAACACCCAAATGTATTTATACAAGCAGTGAAATCTGCTTTTATAAGTAAGTTCTGTCTTCATTATTTTTTTCTTCACTAATGATTTATACTTTTACCTTAGGAAAAAAATGTATAAACACACAGGCTAAAACTTACATCACATACATAGAATGTTAAACAAAAATTTGTACATAAATAATATGAATATGCAAATAACAAAACTTAGAATCTTTAAAGAACAAACCTCTTATTAAAAGGTATTGCCTTTTAGAAGAATAATGCATAATCAAGTCAACAAACCATGTAGGTCATTTCCAACATAGATGTGTATATTTCAGTTAGGAGTGAAGGACACAAGCATCTTTAATTTTCAACAACAAAATTTCTTGTGAGAAATCTTCTACTGATGTTGATTATTCTAACTATTGAATACCTCTAAGCCACAATACAGTTGTGTGAGAGATAGCATTGCTTCTTTAAAATTTATAAATATTTTTATTCCATCGTATCAACATTCAAATTTTAATTTTCTGATCATCTGTGATAACAATGAATTGGTTTATGTATATTTGCATACAATCAGAACAGGTGGGTTTATAGAGACAGGTAGAAAACTACATTATTAAAAGTAAAAAAATATGATAACTTAAGCTTCTTATTTATACACCCTTGAGATGGTTTTAGATCATTGAATAAGATTACTTAAATATTATAGGTTTTCAGGTTACTTCAGGTAGTCGAGAAGATTTTTCAGTAGTGTTATGTTCAAACTCCGTATTTGGAAATTGGTTCATTTCCATATGTTACGGTTTGAATTACAGTCTACTAAAACTGACAGTGAGGTAGATTTATGCTAATAGTCTCTCTGGAAACATATACAAAGAGATTGTAATAACTTCATCATTATTTCTGGCTTTTGATTTTTCTATTATTTTTCTTGAATTATGTGGATTATTACAGTAAATATGGATATTTTTTCATAACGCTATCTACAACACTATAACCTAATGATATCCCAGAGATATTTGCCCTTGAATAAATTTGAATTTACTAAAGCAATTACTGGATTGGCATGTTCTTATTATTCCAGTCTATGTATTTTTACTAATTGATTACATTCTCTATGTGTTTTTATTAATTTACACTCAAGTCTTCAGCATTCAATTAATAGACAACTGGTATTCAGCCTGTTACCCTATGAGGATGACCTAGCACAGGTTGCTCAGTGAGGTTGTGGAGTCTCCATTACTGGAGATACTCAAAAGCTGCCTGGACACAGTCCTGGGCAACTGGCTCTAGGTGGCCCTGTCTGAGCAGGGGGAGCTGAAAAAAAGACCTCCAAGAGTTCTTTCTGTACTTAGCTTTGCTCAACAGTTACCAACTGAGGTATGTAACCAATTTAGTTTTTCTTAACTGTTAAAGAATTTAAGTTTGTATATTTGACCTGTGGAAATTCATAATTGTCATGGTTTAAGCTAAGTTGTAAATTAGAAAACCATGTAGCCTGCTTGTTCCCCTCTCCCCCCATATCTGTCCTCCCCCCCTTCCTGCTCCCGGAGGGATGGGGAGGGGAATTGAAAGAATGTAACTCCCACGGGTTGAAATAAGAACAGTCCAGTAACTAAAGTATAACACAAACCACTGCTGCTACCACCAGTAATAAAAATGACAAGGGAAACAACAAGGGAAGAGAATACAATCGCTCACCACCCACTGACTGAGCAGAGAGCTAGCTCTTCCAGGTAACTGCCCCCCGTTCTATCCTGGGCATGACGTGCTGTGTTATGGAATACCTCTTTGGCTAGTTTGGGTCAGGAGTCCTGTCTCTGCTTCCTCCCGGCTTCCCCTCCTCCCTGGCAGAGCATGAGGCTCAGAAAGTCCTTGGTCAGACTAAACATTCTAAGCAGTAGCTAGAAACATCAGTGTTATCAGCACTGTTCCCAAGCAGAAAGTCAAAAACACAGCACTGCACCAGCTACCAAGGAGAAAAAATGACCGCTACTGCTGAACCCAGGACAATTAACATATCACATCTCAGAAAAAAAAATATTCATTTCATAGAAAGGTCCTTGGCAGTAAGACTATTTCCTTGGGGAAGTATTTAGTGTCACATCTTTAAGCACACACATAATCTCGGCTTCACTGGAATCTGATTTGCACATACAAATTTAAAACTCCAAAGCAGTGCACCTAGAATACTGTCTTCATAACTCCCAATTTACATCCTGGGCATGACGTGCTGTGGTATGGAATACCTCTTTGGCTAGTTTGGGTCAGGTGTCCTGTCTCTGCTTCCTCCTGGCTTCCCCTCCTCCCAGGGCAGAGCATTAGGCTCAGAAAGTCCTTGGTTAGTGTAAACATTCTAAGCAGTAGCTAGAAACATCGGTATTATCAGCACCGTTCCACACCAAAAGTCAGAAACTGCACTGCACCAGTTACTAAGAAAGAGAAAAATGACTGCTACTGCTGAACCCAGGACAGTAATGGACAGTGAAACAAGTCCAAGCTAATGGATGGATTTCTGTACTGGTGCACTTTCTGCTCCTTTACTTATGGAAATTCTGTTGTGGTGAAATCTATTAACCTGTCTTTGGAGAAAAAAATAGGAGAAAACAAGCAAGGTAGGTACAGCATATACTATAAAACTGAGAAGAAAAATTAAGGCAGAAGGAGTGTTCACTATCATAAAGCAGCACAGACAGATGCTGTGTGTCCACAGTAACATTTTTGTAATATATCTGGAAATCCTCAGACTAGGCTGATCAATTTTACAGCTATTCTAAAGTGGTATTGCTAATTCTTATGTTTAGTGATTGTATGGTAACAGTTTCCCATGAAACAAGGAAGTAAAACACTACACAAAAAAGGCAGAAAAGAATCTTGGCTGAACCTTTTTAGGAACATGGGTGCCATACTGACATTTGGGACCAAAACCAAACAGGCATGGTTATTTCCACTATCAGAAAGTGGCAAAGTAGCTAACTGAAGAGTCATCTACTCTAACTTCTGAATATTAGATTGCCTTTAAAGATACAGGGAAAACCCATGTCCAGAAAATCAGCCTATAAGGTAGCATCTGTGAGTTTCTGAATTCAGAAATAAATTTTAAGTGCCCAGCTTGTGAATTGATGGTTTAAAATTAAATAAATCCATCACTTAGACTAAAGCCATGGTCTTAAATCAAAACTTCTTTGTCCAAAGCAGACTTTCAGTGAATTTGGCTGATCTGGAAGATTTCTGAGAGTTAGGGTCAGAAAAAATGTATTCATACATTCAAAAGCATACATCAAAACCAGGTTCACATGTCTATATTCACATATAGACAGTATAACATTTTAAGTCCCTTGTGTATTTCAAAAAATTCAGTCATAACATTTTTTCCTTTTTTCCACAAAAAAGCCACAAAAAAAAAATAATTGCACTGTTCCAATAAAAATGCATTCAGAAAAGCAAGAGAGATATTCCCTTGCTAGCATTTCACAATCCACTAACTGCAAATGTTTCTGCATTTTATCTGACAATAATAATATATTCTCCTTTTATTTTCAGTTTTACTAAGTCAATAGGAGTCTTTCTAGAATAACTAACATGCGATAAGAACTATAAGCAGAAGCTGATATTAGATACCAAGCACTGTTGGATGTTTATACAGTATGACTTGCAGATCAATACTTAACTAATATTTTAGAGTGAGGTGAATATAGAAGCTGCTTCGTTTTTCTGTTATACATCCTGTTATGTTTCTCTTATTTCTTCTGTTTTTCAGGAGAAAGTCTTTGCAATGGGATATAGCCTCTTCTGATAAAAATCTATATAAAACAATTAAAGTTTATGAAACTAGCCAATTTCTGTTTGCTACATGTGCAGCTCAAAATAAGCTTTCCAACATTTTTTTTTTAATTCAAAATTAGAAGTTGGCATCTTGAAGTAAAGGATTTATCAGTAGTCTGTCTTAATTTTCTTCGTCACCTGCCGTAATGACATGGAATGACAATACTAAATATTCTTCTTTTTGCCTCTGCTCCTCTTACTCACCTTTTCAGTCAAGGATGGCTGAAAAAGGAATATGAAAAGTTGACTATAAATTCACAATTCTTAGGGCTACCAAGCAAAAACTTACTCAAGAAGTTTTCATCTGTCCTAACAGCTGAAGACTTAGTCAGAACTCTGGCAGGAACTGTAATTTTTCCTTTGTATTTTTTTTTTCTTTGGTGGAAGATTGAAGAGGTCCATAATTTACCGTGATTGCTTTAAGAAATTATGCCGTGTAATAAGACATTCTGGCATTTTGTTCTTTGAACACTGAAGGAATAGGAAGTATTGTGGTCTACCCATGCTTAATGAGAAGTAGTATATAATAATAGATCTGAAAATTGCTCCAAGAAAAATTTCAGAAACACAGAATTATTATATTCCTCTGTTGAACATTATACAAGGAATTAACTCTATTCCTCTTCTTTTGCTCTTTGGTGCCTGATTACAAACAAAAAGCACAGGAATAAAATTAACCCTGATCTGGAAGACAAATGCTTTTGTATGGGGCTGTGGGTGGAGGTTCAGGCAAAAAGCAATATTGCATTTCTAATAAATGAAAATATATCATAATTATGTTTGATTTTTCCCAGTTTATATGTATAATTAAGCAATCAAAAAATTCTGTCTACATTTCTGTAACAATATTTTTATATTCTCTTTCTCAAGTTCAATAAGAATGATGAAAAAAGCCACTTGTGAACACTGCAATATTTTGTACCTACAGCTGCAAACACCTCTTTTACAGCGAGTTTCTACAATCTCTATTCATAGCAAATAATGTTGGTCAATGTATAATTTCATCAAATTTACAGGAATATTTTATAAGATTATTCAGTTACCTGAAGCTAGCCAAATCTTGCCTTTTGTGGTTTCCTTTAGCATGAATATTTGAAAGACTATTTTGAATGCTAGAGATAAAAATGTTTTATGAAAATTTTGAGAGAATGGGGGGTCAAAGTGCTCTTGGACAAAAAATCTGATGAATAAAGAACCAGAAAAGTACTTCCTTCAGAATTAAACCAGCATTGTTCTAAAGTCAATAAAAGCACTGGAATGTCTAAATGATATATTGCTAGTCAGAATACTTTGTGCTACAGTACTTCCACTGAATAGAGTTAAACACACTAATTAAGAAGCCAGGTCAGTCAGGGCAAGGTTTAATTACCTTTCTGCTACAGACCATTTCTCTTATATTCATAAAGTATTATCCAGGGTTTTCTTTAACACAAGCTTCAGACTAATTTTTATCATAATAATAATAATGTACGGCAGTCACAGGAAGGATCATACTATATCAGTTGGGAGAAATTATGACATGACAGGAAGGCATTACTTCTTTATTTTCTTTCTGTTCTCTCATCCTTCCCCCTTCATTGCTTAAAAAAGGTGATAAGCTTGTGCACATATACAAACTGAAGGCATATATACCTACCTTTTCAAATATATATACATACATAAATCCATTAAAAGACCAATTTTTTATCTTTAGTACTTAGCTAATAATATTTTTTATAAAAAAATCTCTCTGCATCTATTTCTGAAAACATTCAATTCTTTTTTCAAGTTTTCCTTTCCAATGTGCAAGGGGAAAAGCCTTTGTGTCGGTCATCAAACAAGAGGTAATATCTCCATTCAGATTGTAGAGAATATTCGAGATATCCTGAAGCCTAATTTGATTTAGAATATAACTTCAAGTGTCTTTATGAAAAGAGTGCAGAAATGCAAACATATGTTTTACTATGTTCTTAAAAATTAAAAAGTTAAATATTTACCACATAGGAACAAGCTTGATGTTTTTTCCCTGCAACACAAAATTTTTTTCTTCAACATTGTTTTTTGTGTTAGCAAAAATAAGCTCTAATTTCTTATAGAGGGAACCCCACTAAAACTGCTGGTGTGCACTAAATAACCAAGGTCTCATGGTACCAAATCCAAAAGAGGACCGTAGCCATTATGCTTATTGTGCACCAGTTCCCAACATTTCATTGTACAAGCTGTGCGTGTATCTATAATGTCAAACAGATATTTTAATCAAATTCTAATTAATTTAAACCATCAGAAAAAAATGTTTCCTGCTTATTGTGTTATGTTGCTGGCAGGAAGTACAACTGAGTTTTGAAACTACAAATCATTGAATTTATGTGTAACAGCTCAAGGTCTAAAAGGAGACAGAGTAAGGATTCCATCATAAGCATACTTTTGACTCACTTTTTTCAGACTTCATTTCAGTCTTTTAACATAAGTCTACACCACTTTATTTCAAGAAACATTAGGAAAAAAAAAAAAAAGAGCATTTTTGCCTGTGGATGTTGGTTGTACTGTAAATGCAAGGAACCAATGTTTGATACTATCAAAACCTAAAAAAAATCCTCCAAAACCCACAAGCAAGAAAATATTCAAATAATAAAACCTAGCTGAGTCTACCTGGCTTTGTTTTGAAAAGTTTGCTTTATTATGCATACTTTTATAAACTTGGGGGAGGATAAAAGTAAAGCCCACTGAGATAATAGGTAGACAATCCAGCTTGCTGAAGATTCACTACATAAAGGCTTACTTACTAATTTAAGTCTAAAAATTTATTAGATTTCCCCATTAAAAACAAAATAAAATCATTAAGCATCGTATGAAATAATCAAAAGCTAAGCAAAACTCTCCTCTTAAAAATTCATGAGTATTAAAGCTCTGTGTTCACATTTCTTAACATTTACTTAATCACTTATCCTTGAAGCAAAAAACTCAATTTTCAGGCAAGATAAGTTATTACTTTTCCCATTTATGGTCAGATAAATAATATCAAAGGATAAATAATTAAGCAGACAAATATCTTATTAAAGATACAGACCTGATTAAAGATATTACTTCTATTTGCATTACAAGAATTTTTACTTCTATACCTCTTGCAGCATAAAATATTCTGTGAGTAGTTCAAAGTCAAGCAAATTAGTCAAATTAGCTTTTTAGTATATATACTTAGCCATCTGACTTCATGTAAATGAGGTTACAGACTGCTCGTGTGATCCTTCTGCCATCACAGCTGAAGATGACAGGCATATGGGTGATGTTAAAAACTTTAACAGAAGCAGCTGTTTGCAAAATGAGCACTTGTTGATGGCAAAAGGGTAGGTTCTCACCGTCATTATTTTGAAATATAGAGAGAAATGGCTAAAAATTTTCAGTGTATAATGAAGTCTAGAAATCTTTAAGTTTGGCTTAAACGTGCAAACAATTCCACAGTTTTTGCCTTAATGCACCGACTGAAGCCGATGAGAATAAAAAATAATCTTGGTGGAATCAAATAATTCAAAAGCAGACTGAGACATTCTCAGTAATAATGTAGGATGAGGGAAACCAAGTGTAAAAATATGACCAACTTAGGATGTCCTTCAACTTTTTGTTGCAAGCATACTCAAGGCCAAATTAATTTTTGCTGTCCTATCCAGTTTTCCTCTGTGAAGGTTAACTTAGAGTTTTCTGTTTGTGTTGTAAAGACAGAATCCAGGTCCTTTGTCTCCATCAGGTGACGATTCTCAACCTTTGAGCCCTCCAGTGTAATTTACAGCCCCACAAGTTTAAAAAAGTCAAAGTGAACGCAAAGGAAAACCAAAGTATGATATTGTCTGACGTGCACTCTTCTAGATGCAAACAGATTGCATTGCAGAGCAGGATAAAAAGTGATTAAGGAAGACAAACTGGTTGAAAAAAAGGTGGGGTTTTTTTCACTGAAACATAGGACTAGAATTTACACAAAGGTTCAAGGTATCATGCCTTTTGCACTCACAGGTAATGGTGCAGAAAAAGATTAGTCCAACAAAATCAACACTTCCCAGTTTCCACTGACAAATTTTAGATTTACAACACAATTTTAAATTGTAGCATTTACAGCAAAAGGCAGAAAGAAAACTCCTTCTCAGTCTTAAATGAAACAGCTCAGTAGATACTCAGGGGCTCAAACAAGTCCCAGCGGTACCAAATTCTACTTGGACAGCATCTTACAGAAGGCACTGCAGGCTTTCTTGTCATAGGGAATAACAGATAGAGCTGAACATCTGGATCTGCTTCAACTTCTGGCCTTGCTACAAACTATCTGATTGACCACTGGCAAAATGCTTAAATATTGCACAAAATGGGGATAATTCCTTTTACCTTCTAATGACTATGAGGTCCTAATTCATGCATTCCTTAGGTTTTAAAATATGTTATACTGAGGAAAAATTATGACTTACAGTAATTGATTTGTTCTGTATGTGTATATGTGTGTAGAGAAAAAAGCGTGCACAAGGGTATTAAACAGTTCTCTGAAATATATTCAATTCCTTTTTGGCTTTCAAATGTCTTTGGGTTTTTAGAAATAAATTCTGTTTTGTTTGGGGGGCTCTTGCCTTTTCATAACAACATAAATCAGACACGAACCTAACAGTAGGCATATATAACGATTGGAACTTAGGTTTTAAGATACAGCCATGCATTTTGACATTTCATATATTGTTTGCTACATGATCACCTGTGGTAGCATCCACAAGAGTAAGCCCAAAATAGTATTTCCAGGCATAGAGAAACTTTGTAATTGAATGTGGTCAAGATACTGCGCTCAACAATCTTACTCTTTTCTAGATGGTTGGACATTTTTAATGACTACTCATCTTAATAATCTTAATTTTGTATCCTAGTATTTTTAAAACAGTGACTGCTCCAACACCAGGCTGCATTTTCTGCCCTTCCGGATTCAGTGCTAAGCCAGAGGGAAGAGTGCCACCTAATGATCTGTAAGTAAGGACAGGTTACAGCTGGTATCATTTGGTTCCAAGTTTTTGCATCCTCCATAGCCTGTAGGCTTAATAGAGATTCAGAGGTGGCTAGTTGATTTCACAGTTTGTATTTACAAACACAAATACAGAGCTGTTTGTATTTAAAAGCTGAATGGGGAACAGTGATCAGCTTTCCATTTAGCTTTCTAACTACAAACAAGCTTGAAAGCATCTCAGCCTGCCTTTGAAGGTCTGCTGAGTGCAGCAGCCAGGCAAAGGTATCAAGAGGAAAAAAAAAGAATAGTTTGCTTTATTAAATTCATGGGAGCTAGGCAAGAAAATTATGTCAGAAGAAAAGGGCTCATGAATGAGGAAAATATTAAAGTATAATGGTAGCTTCACAGAGAAAAGTGCTTTTCCCATCACAAACCTGAGAATTACTTGGTGGAATGAAAACATAAACACTTTCTTAGCACATTTAAAAAAATGCATGTAAATTGCAAAGTTGTATTGAATAGGAGTCATATTTTTATGTATTGAGACATTGTAGGGGGTCTCAGTCATATTAATACATGCCCCGGGTGGTTGAATATTCAAGCACTAGCACTCCTTGTCTCCCACTGCACTAGAGGAATGTGTTAATGAGTCTGTAGAACATAATCCTGTCATATTTTAATGCTATGTTAATTTAAATGGCTTTTGAACAAATCCTGGGGCTAGGAAGATCCACAGCATGGAGCCAAATGAAGTCATGCATTTTGTCTTGGTTTCCTGGTCAGACATAGTTCTCTAGGGCGAGAAATTTCTGAAGACACCTTGAAGAAAGGAAAGCTGCTGCATAGTTACCTCATTTTCAGCTACCTTGTCCTCAGGGATGGGTGATAATAAAATTGCTCTACTGAGGATTATTTGAGATGGATTGAGCATGAATTTTTGGCAGCCCCGCTTCTTTCACAGAAAAGCTGAAGGATGTTTTATACCTTCTCTTTGTTGTGTGTTTTTAGCTAACAATTCCAAGGTAAAGATGAGGAGAAAAAGGATTAAAAGCCCTTCACTTCTCAGCAGTTCAAATTCAGCCTTTCAACAAATGCAACAACCCCTCTTTTCAAAATGTAGCTTATATTATAAAAATGAGAAGACCCTTTCTGGCTTCAGCCTTCCCACTGATCTACAGTAGGCATCACTGCTTAACTGGGCCAAGAACATCATGAGTTATACTGGAGAGGGATAATGATTTGGCCAGATCTTTTTCTTGTAAAGAGAGATTGCCTATTCAGGGTTTAGCTGACACAGGGAATACTTGGTTACACATTGGTGCCATCAAATTCTTTCATTGTCTTGGGTGTACAAACAAGGATAGTGATCTCATCCCCTACCCTTTCTCCTATACTGAAGCTCTCAAAGGAGTTGTAAGTAAATGCAGTGAACCATAAGAAGTCTGAAAACATTTCAGCTACATTTTAAATTTAGAGAGTCGAACATGGGACTGAAGACATTCCCAAAGACAGCAGTAGTTGCTTTAGTCTGGACCTTTCCACCTGCATCAACATGGCGTTCATGTAGTAGTTCTGAAACACTAAAGAGCCTCTTGGTGCAACACACACTGCACAAGCCTTTGTGGCTCCACTCACAAATACAACAAGCACTTACCTTGTAATCCACTTTTGGTCCTTACCTAGCCCCATGTTTTTCCCTATACAGAAAGCTTTTGCACATCAGTGTCTTCACAGAACTTGTTGCACACCTTTCTGTGACAAACTGTCATTTGTAAAGCTGCAAAAGGACAAACAGGGACAAGACGCTGCAAGGATCCCTATGAGTCTGCCCAGGCAGAGCCTGCAATTCTTATTGTAGATGAAGAAGCAGCACTGCTGTAGTGTCTCCTGCTCCCTTCTCTCCAGGATGAGAAAGATGGTCAGGGACACCAGCCTGAACATCAACTGAAAAGCAGTCACTCTTCAGTCTTGGGATGGGCCAAGTGGCTAGCAGCCACTGTTCACCTCCCTTCTCTTCTAAGAGATGTGCTTCCTGCTCATCTGCTCAGAGGGACTGATGAATGACCGTAGGTCGTATGCTGCACTCCCTGATGAGGACTTTCTGAGACATCTCATGCTCACAGAGTAAGCAGTCTTACACTTTATTCTCTTTGTCTTAAGTGTGGCTTGCCATTTTTCTAGAGCTCATTTAGCCCAAAGACAGATAGTAAACTCTCATGAGCCTGTCGAGGGTGCTGTTTCCAAAACTGAAGTCCTCAATTCTCCTTCAATATAGAAAAGAGACTGAAAACCTGTTCAGCACTTTGTAATAGAGTCAATTCTGTCAGAACCAGATTCAATACCCACCATGGTGGTGTTGGAGTGCTGCACATCCTGCCTCTACGTGGGGTTTCTGAATAGCATATACTGATTTCAAAAAAGTACTAGTGCAGAATATGCACAATATTGTTATGTATCCTTAGGGATATGAATGAAAAGTGTCAGCACTCTCAGGACTCCCAGATTGTGCTGGAAATTTAGAGAACAGAGAAATTGGGAGGTTCAGCAACCTGAGAAGGCAATGGATGCAAATATATCTGCTCTAAATACAAGTAAAGGGGAAGACCAAACTTCAAAATCATTATCACTTTGTCCCAGTTATCATGTCACTTTAGATTTGAATAATTTGGAGCATAAACTTACAAACCATTTTCTGAAATAAGGTTTTTTACTTATCTTATTTTCTATGTCTCCAGTTTAGATTTTTTTTTGGCCAGGTGATAAAATAAGTCTTAAATACTTCAGTAAGTATTGCCAGCAGATGACATGAACCCTCACAGCACCTCATAGTCATGTTTCACCTGTTATTTTCTATCAGCTTCTCATACAAAGAAATGAGGCATGTCTTTCTAAGAGTGTCCTTTCCACTACTTTTCACCATTAACTGGGTGAAAAATCAAAATAGCCTAATATAAGGAGAGGGATGTGTGCGTGTCTTCAGAGTTCAAAAAGTAAGGAGGAAGGCATAAAATTTTCAAATGTGAACTAGGAATTTCCTTAATTTTTTTTTCTACTTTTAAACCTTTTCTCCTGATGAGAGGCATACACTAATTTTAAAAAAACACTTTTTTTTTTTTGTCTTCTCCTTTTTAATAGAAAAGCCTCCCTCTACCTTAGTTTAAACTTGCTAAACTTGCTACGTCTACAGACAAATCATAATTAGCTAAGATTTAAAAAATCAATTAGTGACCAAATAGTTGTAACCACAAGAAAAACAGAAAAGGACATTGATTAAAATTCAAAGATATTTTAAGCTGTTTCAACGACTTCTTGAAATAACAAATGAGTCACAACCTTAGCTTTGATGTCTTTTTGTTCAGTATCCATTAAATTGGAAGTTTATTGACAGACTATAGCTTAGTTAAAAAATTTATTCATGTTATGTCACATTGTCCTTTAGGTGAGGAGGGAAATTTTGGGAAAGATTTTTAATTAGGGTGTTGATTTTATTTTTATCTTGGCACTTACAGACAAAGGTGACATCCCTGGTAAAAAGTGAGATCTTTTTCTCTTGTAATTATCTTTGAGAACATCTGCAGATATGGCTGCAGGGAAAAATTACAGACAAGTGTCAAAATTAATAATCCCAAGTAACAAAACAGCTTTGAAGACTGCTAGTTTCTTCACAATGAAACAATAGCCATCAATGCCATTAGATGCCAGTATTATATCATATAGAAGTATAATCTTCAGTATCATACCTAGTTAATATGTGCAGATTCCTATCAGTCTGTCACACTCCTAATATTGCATGGCAACATCAAGCAGTGATCATGTCTGAAGCTAGATAAATGTTCTGAGTGCGAATGTCAGTTCAGTCTGGAAAACAGGGAAACAAAAAAAGTGACCTGATAAATATTCCTTATTGTCAAAACTTTCCAATTTTGTTCCATTGTGCCACTGAAGACTGCATCATCTTGCCACTTAGAAGTGAGAAAGAAATTAAAATACGTTTTAAGTCATTAAAACATGCTACCTAAAGTCACATAACACTGAAGAAAAGTAATAGCTGTTGATTATTTGACTATGTCCTGAGAAGTATGCACAAGTAAGAGAGGCACAAGTCGTTCTCCATTTCTGGGTCTATTTTCTATCATCTCTGACATAGTTCAGATAAGTGTATATGTATAATCACTGATAAAAGTTAAAGCAATTTAAGTTGTAAATTTGAAGGAAATGAGGAATAATCCCATACAAACCCGTAAGTGTGTCATATTTAATACCTGCTTCCTGAAGCAAACTATCCATACAACATGCTTTAACAAATATAACTTGAAATAGATGTCTTAAGCTGGTTTGTCTTAACTTCCTTGCACAATCTATGTAAACAAGCGGTTAATGGAATCTCAGTACAGCAGCTGAGGGCAGAATTAATGACATTCCCTGGCCATAGATAATTAAAACAAAAGAAATTAGGGAAAGTGTATCAAACAGCTTGTTTCTGAAAAAAGAGTGACTTCAGTTTCTCCTGTAAAGCTTTGACCATCAAGTCAGATGTAATCAGAAGGTATAGCAACAGATATATTTGTGGGTTTAAAAAAAAATTTCCTTTTAGGTTTATTTTTAGACCTGACAGCCATTAGTCACAATTCCTCATTTGCTCTTCAGGCGTTTAGAGATTTCAGGATTATCAGTATTGAGCTGTTATTTTGCAAAAGTTGTTGAATGTCTGTATAGGTATGCTATTATAAAGCACCATAAAACCAAAAGAAAACAGAAAAAATGTTATATTTTTCTATGTTTCTAGGCAAGTGAGCAGCTTTTTAGCAACCCCTTGAAATCCTTGTATTGCATGCAAGGGCACAAACATAGGATACATAATTTTTTTCCTTTTTTAATCTCCAGAAATTGTATTAATATTTCTTGTTACCACTAGTGGAGCTATTGGAAAATCACTTTATTGTCTTTTTTTTTTTTTATGTGTGTAATGCCTTCTCTCTAAATGTACAAGCTCACTTCTACTTACTATTTTACATCCTCTTTATATATCAACAACAGGAATGACCTCACACAGCCTTAGGCATCTGTCATGTACCTCGTATTTCCAAGCTTTTCATGCATTTTTCTGTCTAGTTGAGAGGGTGAAATAGGTCCTTTAAAGATGAGATTCACTTAAGATGTCTACACTGGAATGACCTGAATCATTTGAAAACATTTCTATTTCTCCCCAGAGCCTATAAGGTCTCTGGATGATGATCTCAGGATGAAGATGACAACACCCTGAGTGCCTAAAGTTATAGAAGATTAGTTCTGCCCTAATTACCAGAGTTAGCATCACATATTGCGGTGTCAGAAAAATTGTTTTAATTTGTTACGATAGATTGCAAAAAGTTTTCTTGCTATTCATTCGGACAAATCTTTCAAAATCGATTTAAGTAATTTTTCAATTTGTGATCTTCTGAGAAAGAAACTAGTTTCATGGCTATAAATGATAGTCATGCCTCTATTTAAAATTGAAAACTAGCTTAAGAATGTTTCACATTTTCTGTTAAGAAGCTGCCCTATAATTTTTTATATATATATTTTTATATATATATGTGTGTATATATATACATGCATATCTATATTTGGACTAT
>WYDI02012434.1:0-35425 GCA_009867235.2 Psittacus erithacus
TTACATCCTGGACATGACGTGCTATGGTATGGAATACCTCTTTGGCTAGTTTGGGTCAGGTGTCCTGCCTCTGCTTCTTCCCGGCTTCCCCTCCTCCCAGGGCAGAGCGTGAGGCTCAGAAAGTCCTTGGTCAGTGTAAACATTCTAAGCAGTAGCTACAAACATCGGCATTATCAGTACTGTTCCCAGACTGAAAGTCAGAAACACAGCACTGCGCCAGCTACTAAGAAGGAGAAAAAATGACTGCTACTGCTGAACCCAGAACAGTAACAAAAACCAGAAAGGCTTGAGCTGCATGTGTAGAAAAGTAAAACATGCATAAGTGATAAATACATCCCTTAAATTTAAACTGGGATTTAATATAAGGCTGAATTCTGGTATCTTTTGCTACCTTTATTTATGTATAACTTCTTTATGATAAAACCACCAAATAACAATATTATTCGTATGTTCTTTGGGATGTTCTTTTAAGAGCCTGAGCTAATATTAAGTACATTTTGCAGTAATCGCTTCAGAAGAGGTGAGAAAGCTATAGATCTTCTTTACAGCCTGTAGCTGTTAAACATTTGTGTTTTTTGTTTTGGTTTTTTTTTTTTTTTATGGAGAGTATGAGTATGCTCATACTAATTACAAGTTATTTCCCCTATTAGCAAGCAAATTAGCAGCTGCTGAAGTAAACTAACCAAAAGGAGATCAATTGCAGTATGGTAGTGCATATATTCTTTGTAATTTTCTTTTATGTAGGTTTCTCTGGACATATCCAAATATTTTGGCAACTAAGAGGCTTTTTTTCATGTTGTGAATTTTCATCACTTGTTTTCTTGTTTTTTAAACTGACAGATGAATATTGATGATCTGGAGCTTCACGGGTTTTTAATCATATGGTGCAGATGACAAAGCCAGATTCATGTGGCTGGTTTGTCTCAAACACAGTCAGTTCAAAATGTACCCTTTATTTGACTAGGTAGTTCAATACACAGCCTGAATCTAATGCTAAATTGTCATATACAGGGAGTGTAGTTTCAGGCTGTGCCTTATCCAGGCTGTGTGCTTGCTGGGCAAGGTTTCTTTTACTCCATGTTCTGTCTCTGTACTGTGTGTAGCAATTGCAAGGCTAATCACAGTAATTTGTATTTTATTTAGAAAACTTCTTTTCTCCCATTTCTCTGTTAAAGCAATGAGATTGATCGCTACACCTGGATTGGAGCAATCCCAGGCACGCCTACAGGTTGGGCAGAGAAGAGATTCAGAGCAGCCCTGAGGAGAAGGATTTTCAGGGGTGTTGGCTGATGAGAAATTTAACATGAGCCGACTGCAGTGTGCGCTCACAGCCCAGAAAGCCAACTGTATCCTGGGCTGCATCAAAAGGAGCATGACCAGCAAGTTGAAGGAGGTGATCCTGCCCCTATACTCTGCTCTCGTGGGACCTCACTTGGAGTATTGTGTGCAGTTCTGGTGTCCTCAACATAAAAAGGACATGGAACTGTTGGAACAAGTCTAGAGGAGGGCCACGAGGATGATCGGGGGGCTGGAGCACCTCCCGTATGAAGATAGGCTGAGAAAGTTGGGGCTGTTCAGCCTGGAGAAGGCAAGGCTGCGTGGAGACGTCGTAGCAGCCTTCAAATATGTGAAGGGGGCCTATCAGGATGCTGGGGAGGGACTCTTCATTAGGGACTGTAGTGACAGGACAAGGGGTAGCAGGTTAAAACTTAAACAGGGGAAGTCTGGATTGGATGTAGGGAGGAAGTTCTTTACTGTGTGGGTGGTGAGGCACTGGAATGGGTTTCCCAGGGAAGCTGTGAATGTTCCATCCCTGGTGGTGTTCATGGCCAGGTTGGACAGAGCCTTGGGTGACATGGTTTAGTGTGGGGTGTCCCTGCCCATGGCAGGGGGGTTGGAACCACATGATCTTAAGGTCCTTTCCAGCCCTAACTATTTTATGATTTGCTGTGTAGCTGAGTAGGTGTGGTGTAATGGTTGAGATGAGAGCATATAGATGTAACAGTGCTGCCATTTTTGAAGCAGCCTTCAGACAGCCTTATTTATGTTAATCATAAAATCAGCTAGGTTGGAAAAAACCTTTAAGTTCATCATGTCCAATGTCTATGCCAGGGCTGCATTCCTGGTAACAATGCACTCAATTGATTGTGCTTCTTGTTACTTTTATGGCAAAGGAATTAGCGGTACCTTTTGGAATTATGCCATCTTCCTATCATGAATTTGTAAGTGTAATTTCAAAAAACACTTTTAGGCTTTGTTGTTACACCTTCCAGGATTTCCTCTGCCTTTTTATGAAAGTGCTTGCTCTTGAATTCTTCTTCAATGGAAAATAAAAAATGTAGGAACATGTTAGGGATAGAATGTACCTGCAAATGTTAGAATAAATACTTTTTTGGGATGTTTTTATATATACTCGTGTATGCATGTGTATTCAGTCCAGAATGGCTGTACTTGATATAACAAGAAATGCGACCTCTGAATGCAAGCAATGGATTTACGTAGTTGTCAGTTAAGTGGGGTAGACTGCTGCACCTTTTCTTTGAACTCAGAGACGTACATTTCAGGCAACCATGCACTTGACTAAGTTTAGAATATTATACAACGAGGAAAGTAATTTCATAGAAAGCTCAGAACAGCATGTCTGTTGTCTTCAGTAGCTGTTTGAGTCAGCAACAAACCTTGAAAATATGCAGCCTGGCTCCTTCATCCTATGCATTAGAATACTTCTAAAATTGGCTTAAAGCCCTCATAGTCATGTGTCTAAGACTTATCCTGATTGATGAAAATTTTTGTGTAATGACTGTTGTACATGGAGCTTACTTTACAGAAAAAGTTGACTTTGTCACAGACGCAGTAGTTAACATATTTTCCTAAATTATTTGCTTCTCTAGAAATACCTATGGCTTCATGTGATGCTTAAGAGGGAATGAATTAAGTGTGTATCTAGCCTTTAGGCTGGGGAAGTAAAACTACAAAAATACCCTTAAATTTGTCTGTGTTATCCTTGCTAACCCTAACCCTTGTCTGTTGTTTGAATTTCTAGTGTACATCTCTTAATTTTTGTGCTGCACTTAGGAGTTGATCTGATTCCTTTCCCTTTAATACAAGTGAAGGAGGAACCTTTGATCTATATTCTTGACCATGCTGCTTCTGCATGCTGAAAGCTGTCATGGACTAGGCTGAGAGACTTGTCATATGAGTCAGAAAAGTTTTGAGTAGTGTGAGGAGGAGCCTTGATTAACTGCACTGAACACAAAATACAAGGCACATACTGTGTTAAAATATTAGCGTACACAGGAATGCTAGTACATGCTAGTTGCATGGTTCCAGTGCAGGTATTTCCAGTATAAGTTACTCTGTCGAGTCATAATTCCTATAGTATCTGTTAAATAATTTGCTTAGTATTAATTAAGTCTTACCTGAGTGTGGCCTTTGGAACATTTCACAGTGTGTGCAGTTCTATTAATTTTTAAATAAAAGCAGCAGTTTTGACAATCTGAAAAGTGTTGGATGAGAGACAGCCCTGTAATGATGATCAAGCATATAGCAGAAACTTAGGATCTTGTAATTATAGTCTTTTTAATTCTGTACATATAAAGGGACAGAACTCTGCTGCTTCAGACAGGTGAATTTTGGTATTCCCTAACTTTTCAGTATTTAATCTAAATTCATGAAGTAACTTTCAGTTATATGGTATCTTTTGATCATTGTGATGACTGATATAAATACTATCCTATTGCTGTATATTTTAGTAATAAGCTGATGCATTTTACGAATCTAGAAAAGGTCAAAAGGACATTAAATAAGTGGCTTAAGGTGTTTGTTTCTTCCTACTGACTGTGAGGCCTTCAAATGACTGATTTTCTGTTCACCTTGATTTCCTCTCTTATACTCTGGAGAGTTTTAAGAAACTCGTATTAATTGTGATCTCCAGAGCAGAATCAAAAAAACTCCAACCACCGCTTGTCTCTGAAGCTCTTTTTGAAAATTGAGTCATAGACTTTACATTTTAAGCCACCAAAATGTTTGGTTATTCTACTTTTGACTGCCTTTAAAATTCTAGTTGCCATAACAACTTTATTTCTTTATTTTTAGCACATCAGTTGCCATAACAATAAAATATAGCTTTTTGAATGTAACATTTTTTTTCCTCACTTTTTTTGCTTTGTTTCGTAAAGAAGCTTCTTTGAGGCGGGGAAAGGAAATGTAACAGATCTCTTCCCGTGTTGAGCCCTTTGGTTAGAACATAAACTGATGGCGTTTTTTTGAAAATCTCGCTTTATTCCATTTCTATGTCTATTTTTTGAATGCAGAGTATTTTCATAATTTATGCAGAAAAATGAATGTAAATCCCTTGATAGAACCTTTCCTTTGTAGAAAATTGCTGTTGGTGTATCTTTTTTATGTATTGTAGTTAGTGTATCAGAAACTGCTAGAAAGTTATTTCCAGTATCTGCATTTCATTATATGGAATGGTTATCAATAAGGTATGGGCAGCTGCTACTGATTCATTTTTCTTTATGCTATTGAAAGCTGTCCCTCTTTCTGTTTGGTTGATCTTTTTTTTTTCCTTATTGTAGGATTGTTTTAAAGATTACTGTTCAAGTTTTGCAGGAAATAACTCCATTTTTTGTCATGTCATTCTTTATCTTCCATTGAAAGTATGAGAACAAAGTATGTTTAGTTTGTTCCTGCAGCAGACATTACAGACATGCTGGGAAGAGGGTGTCCAGGAAACATGCTGTGTGCCTTTTCAAGCCAAATTAATTCTAGTGGCCATAAAATTATGGCTACTAGCATGTTATGCAGATACAGCAGGTAGGACCCAGTGCTTCGACTTCTTCCTCTGTGGCCTTCCCAGGCATATTATCAATTAGTTAGTGGCCAGTAGTTAGTTCAGTGGTCATACACTTAGTTTTGAGCAATTATATGTGATATATCTTAAAAATAACATGAATGAAGTGATTGACATTTAACTTCAAGCCGTATTTTTGAGCAGAGGAGAAAGGTTTACATGCGAATTTAATACTGGTTAAAGAAGTTGGACTTGGAACTTCATCTACAGACTTGACTTCTCTATTCCCTGATAGTTTCCCTTCTGAAAGGACTGGCAGATTTCAAACATGATGTCTTTAACTTATTTTTAGTGCAGATAAAGTATTTGTTTAGTTTCATTTTTTTTCTTAGAGATGGCAAATAATTTCTTTTTGAATAAAGAAAATAATTTCTTAGCTCACATAACATTTTACATGTGCCAGTTTCTAGCTATAAATATAAATGTTCTCATCTAATATAAAGTAATTTATGACAAAATTTGCTAGCTGTTGGAAGTTGAATGTATGTAGATGTTATTAATCTTGAAACATAGTTATCAGATGAGAGATGATTTCATAAATTTTAATTAGCAAATTTTTAACTATGGGGGGGGGAAAAATAATCTGTAATTCTTGCTTTCGGTGGCATTATGCAAACATCTGTCATTGCCAGGTTTCATGTTGGTGGGTTAGCCAGAAGTCTACTTCAGCTGCAAACAAACAGTTGCAAAACATTTACAAAATGTTCCCTCTAGGCTGCCCTTGGTCCAAAGCTATTCCTGGTCCTTTCTCATAGATGCATATTGATGCAAGTGTGTGCTGATACAGACTCCACACTGTAAGATAATATAAGTGATACCTCTTCAGCAGTTCCAGCTGGGAAGAGAATTTGGTCTAAGTGAAGCTGAGCTTAAAATCCATAAAAAGAAATTGTGCCATGCTTCAGTTTATAAATAATTTTAATGCCATATCCTTTCCATGTTCCTCTTTTCCATTGCTTCACAAAAGTGGTAGAATAGTAATACTGAGTAACACTTTGCTTAAAGATAGTCTTCTAAAACTTACAATTCCGGTTGTTTTCATCTTTGTTGTCATCAGGAAATAGTGGAATTTGGTTTACTAGTCCAAATTTGGGGTCAGGACCTCCTGCACCTGGGTTGATCTTGCACTAAAAGAAATAGTGAATCTTTAGTTCTTAACTGATTTTTTGTCTGTACCAACAGTTGGAGCTGTGACTGCTTCTCCTTAGTGATCCTAGTTGTTCAGTGTTTTTCTGAGCCACCTCTTGCCTCCTTGACGAAGCACTATTTTTAAACATCTATTAAAGGAAAAGTTTAGGGTGGAATGCGCCAATTGTACATGCAAATAAAAAAGAAATTGTCCATGTGACTAAGCACATGTTGCCAGCCAGCCTTTCTAGATTAGACTAGATGTTCTGGGAGAATGTCCTGTGACCATTTAATCTAAGCTGCATCCATGAAATGTGGATTTGAATCTGTTTCTGACATGAGTCCATGAATTTGTCACACACTGGTAGCTGCCCATTGACAATATGTAGAAAAGAGAATTAGGCTGAAGTGAATCATTCTGAAGGTTTAAAATGATTTCTGGGAAGATGGTGAATTATAAACACAAATGCTTTCTGTCTTGTAGCTTTCAGCACAGCTTAAAAGTGAGTTGCAAAAGGTTACAGTAGGGAGGTTCTGTCATACAGGTTTGCTGTTGTAATGTTCAAAAGTAAGGTACTGAGATGGAGGATATGGAAGAGCATGCAGTGTTGATCATACAGTAGTTCATGGATATGTGGCCTTGGAGTTGAGTTCTGAGGAATACTGTGAGGATGAAATAGAGGTAATGTGCTTGGAAGGATTTAAATAAATAATACTGGATGCAACTGTTTTTGTATTTAAAAGGCAATGAAGAATGAAAGTTACATTTGCATGCACTTCAACTTTGTTCTTTGGTATATCCAAATTTGTGATTTTGAAAGACTGACAGAGGTATGTGGTTTTGATCCTTGTGTTCATGTCTTAGTAGCTGCTTTTGCAGGGGCCTTAGAAGTTGGCTTCCTAATCAAGGCTACAATAAATTATTCATCATTTGAACTCCTTACGTCAAAATTGGTTGCCTTTTAAAAGGTCAGGCTGTAGTTTAAGAGAGCTCTTTGGCTCTCAGTATGTAAAAAATAAAGTAGGTGATCACAGTGTTTGGGATTTTTTTTTTTTTTCTTCCTTTAATAGCCTTAAAATCTCTTATTCTAGCTCTGCTGAAATGGAATTACTGCTAATACTGGCTGAGCTTATGCTTCTGCCAAGTCAGCTGGAATCCTTTTGAACATGCACTTTCTTGGTGCCCAGTTGTGATAGGCTTTCAGAATACCAATATCTGTGGAATATAATTCCTGAATTGACATAGACAAAAGTATTAGTAAAACCACAATTATATCAAAACATGCCTCTAAAAAGTTTAAATGATTGCAGTATTAAAATAATCTTTTAAATATTATTTTAAAATGTGAGAAATAATTCCTGCAGGAAAAGGACAGGGTAATACTACCTTCACTGTTCACTGTTCTCTACATTTCTCTATTTGTTCATTTACAGCTCCCTTAATTGCTACCTTTTGTCCTGTGATTTTACAGGTGAAAATTTTAATAGTCTCTTGAAAGCAGTGTAAGTAATAGGTAGTTTATTTTTGTTCACCAGTGTACTTCCACACATAGAGGCTGTGTTTTATGTTAGGACAGCTTCATGAACAGAAAGAACATGGGTTTGTTTTGGTACTTGACATACAGAGGGGCAATTTTGAACAAAATGCATGTTCTTTTAGCCTGTCAGTAAACTTTCACAAACCTCAAACTAAACATGAGTCACCTAACGAAAAGCAGGAGCTGAAGGGAAAGCAATATAAGTTACAGGGCCCTCCACTGGGATGCCTGGAGCCGTGGTAGGGAGTAAGCCTGTATTCATTTGCTAGTATCCTTATTTTTTTGTCTTTTTTTAACTAGTGCTAATTCTGCTGGTTTATAGCAGGTGAATTAGTTTTAGTGCCAGATGCATGAAACTGAGGGCACGAGTTTTAATTTTTTTGCTTTTCATACCATCTTAAGATACTTTTTTCCAATGTCCATTTTCATTCATTTTAGAGCTTTTCTTGTCATATGTAGTCAGTAAATTGCATCCTTCTGTAGCTTAAGTGCTGTTTGTTTAAAGCAAATTCTAGGTTTAATTCCTTGAAAATTACCACTATTCATTAGACTTCCCAGCATTTCCCTCAAGTAAATCCGCTACTTGATAGGTAGCTTACTGCATGGTGTTTTATTTCTGTTGATCTCAGGCACATAAGTTAGGTGGTATTTGTTGCTCGAAAATAAGCTTGTAAAGCGAATTCTATTTGTCACAGTAGCATCAATATAAACTTAAGGGAAGCTCCTCCTGAAGAAAAATGTTCTTATTGTAAAATCCAGGAAAGCACCTAATCCACGAGATCATAGGTGGTAATGTTTAAAGGGAGACTGTAGCACTTCACTCAAACTTGTTTAATATTTATTAAATACATAAATATTTCATGGGTTTAAACTTACTACAGGATAATGTTTCTTTGAGAACTAACACTCTGGGTTTTTTACCACTGGCCTAAGTGTGTTTAGTCTTGATGAGGACGAAGACAAATTGCAACAAGAAAAGTTCTGAGCTGGTACTGGGAATCACAGTGAGAATGGTTAGAAGTTGGGGCCCACACAAAGCTGTGAAAACTTTATCCTTGGAGATGTTTGCAACTCAGCTGGATATAGAACCCAGTGCAGCTTGGCATAAACTTGGTGTTGGACCTGACTTTGAACTTAGCCTGCTTTCAGCAGGCCATTGGGACAAATGATATCTAGAGGTGCCTTCCAATGTAAAGTATTTGAAAAGTCAAAGATTGTTTTGAGAAAAAATGTTTTTATATGTATATATGTGTACCATGTGCCTGTACTCAGGTGAAAAGTTCCTGCGCATTCTGTGTAAGGTAAAACTCTTCATGGCAGTATTTTAAATAGCTGGAGTGGGTGGGTTTCAGGAAGAGGCTATATATTCAAAATAACAAATAAAACTTATTTCTGCCTTAAATACAGCATCAGTATGTCTTCAGAGAGCAACTTCAAAAACTAGTCTGATGTTAAAAACCAACCATTACACACACACATGATTTTTAAGGGAACTACTGTTTTTTCTAACTCCTCTCCCTTTTTAAGCTGCGCTACAAGCTGTAAGCTTCATAGAATAGGATTTTTCTGGAGGCATAAAAAACAGTCCAGGGTGTCCATATGATGTGGTGGACAAGTAAATGCCAGAGGTAATTAAGGTAAAAAAAGCAAACTGAAGTTCTATAGGCAAGAATAAAGTGGATAAGAAGAAATAATACTTGAAGAAAAAAAAAAAAGGTGAGGGAAGTTGGGCAGAAGAAAAGACAAAGACCTACTATGTGTATCAGCAGTCACACGGTCTGCATCTAAATAACTTTTATGTTCCTCATCCTGCACTGAGTTACATCTCCCAGCTGTAATCAATGTCTTTAAAAAAGATTTTACAGAAACTGTTGTTATCCATTTAATCTATCCAGTACTTTAACAAAGAGAGTCGTGAAAGGCTTTGAACTAGAAATGAGTGGTGTGACTGAGATGCGTCTGTGTGCATTATGGGAATTGCTTCTCATCAGTCCTGTTGCCTTACAAAACAAAGATTTAGAAAACAAATATTCCTGTTCTTTTCTGAATAGAAAAAAAATGAGTAATGGGTTGTTTTCTTGCTTGGCGCTTCTTAGTCTACCTCTGTATGTTTTTTTTTTTTTTTCCCTGTCTGAGAAGCTTTATCTTGTTTCCTTACAGGGTCATACACCATAGCCACTGCTTTCACAGGCTTGCTTTTTTTTCATACACAAAGCTCAAGCTCCTACCAGATCTCTGTTTTCAGCATGATCAGATGGTGTGAATCTTCTGTTTTGGATGGTAACTTTTGTTGTTTCTCGCTGATGTAATTTATAAAGAAGGTGTGGAATTGCTTCTTCTAGTCAGCTTGAAGAGTCCTCAGTCCTTCTGCTGGACATAACCAGCTATGAATTTTGTTCACCATGTAAAATACTGTCTTGGTGACAGCCATTGAATTCTTCCAGTATAACTGTTTTGTCTTTCTCACTTCCTTTTCTTTATATGTAAGTTTAAAAAAAAGCAAACAAAAAAAACCAAAACAAAACAAACAAAAAATCCCTGGAGCAGGTTTTGTTTAAAGCTGGGCCAGAGTCGCTAAAGTGTCCCAAATCTACAGATAGAAAACTTTTCCTATATAGCTTTTTTATGTGTTGCCTCTGATACAAAATCCAGTATTGCCACATCTGGTAGAATTCTGTCTGTAACTGTATAGTTTTGTCAGGACTAGCTGATTTCTGCTTTAATTTTCACTTGCCACCAACTGTACGTAAAATACAGTACAAGTGAGCGCAGTCAGTCTGTTGCAGTTTGTGCTGCGGCTGCTTAGGAATTGCCACAGGGAGCCAGGCTCCCAGAGGAGCTTAGGTGCTAAAGCCACTGGGTTGTTTTTTTTTTGGGGGTGAAGGAAGCCTGCTTGTATTTCCACAAAGAAATCAATCTAACTTCCTTACTTTTGAAGCACTTTGTTCTTTTAATTATAATTTATGAAAGGGAAATATTTTAACTGCATTGAAAACCAGCCAGCAGGGGTTGCCATTGATTCTTGTTACCTCTTACCTGCTCAGCAGTACCCAGATTTCTTACACAAGACCTGAAATGTCTGACTGATCTGAGTGCTTGCTGTGTGAGCTCAGTACTCTGTGCGCACAGGGATAGGCACTGTGGTTTTATACCTCAGCTGGGTCTCACCTGAGGGTAAGGTGACTCTGTAGTCACTGTAACATTTGGAAGCTTTATTAGTTACCAGTGTACAAATTTGTATCAAGCAGGATGCACTGAGCACTTAGTTTCTGTGGTCCACTGAATTGTAGGCTTTACCTTTGCTTATCTTGCATGCCCTTGGGTCTTTGAGGCTTTCTGACTTTCATTTTAATATGTTTTGGCCCTTTATGACTCTGGTGCCAACAACGAACGAACCCGTGGAGGAGATGGAGAACTGCTGGTGGCTGCCATGCCTGTGTACACTGTTGTTTGTTCTCCTTCTCCCCCGCAAGAGGAGTGGGAAGAGGAGGAATAAAAATTGCTTTCTATTGTTCCGCCCATGGTATGGATGGCTTTGGCTTAAAGCTGTGTGCAGGGGCTAAATTTAGTCATTAAATCTGATGTCACAGCCATTTACAGTTCTGAGGTATTGGAGTGATTTTAATTTTTTCTTAAATCCTACGATGGAAGAATCTGGAATTATCACACACCGTTATTGCGAACCACTCTTTTATACTGCTGCACTTTGTGCTGCCTCACATTTCTACAGACTTGTCATGCAGCCTTGAATATTTGCTCCAGGCTATACTTGAGATACAAGATGTTAAGCCAGGAGCAGCTTACTAAATTTTGCCTGTTGGTGTGCCTTGGAACTAGAAGATTTTAAATCAGTGTGGTTTCTAATGACATAGTTTGCTAAAGCTTCTGATACTGTTCTTAAAACATCTTTTGCTGATCTGTAGCCCAAAATACTGTTTAATGGTTGATGGTTTGGTATTTAAATTTGCTTCTGTCTGTGTCTAAGGATGTATGGACTTCCTATGTAAGATAGCTTTGGTAGTTGTACTTCTGTTACTGGTTTTATTTTTAGGAAACATGAAGTAAACAAAAGTTCCAAGTCCTTAATCAGGGAATAACATTATCCGTTTGCATGAATAGATCAGTTAATTGGGTTTAAAAGTCTGTGTTTTGAGAAATAATATGTTACTCAGAAGTATTTGTATTTAAACTGATGTTTGCAGTCGGTTGAAGCATTTAAAAAGCTGTATTGAAACGAGTTGTAGATGAGTTTTAAAATAAATCTGCCTCAAGTGTGAAGATAACTGATTTTTAGGGGATGGTAATTTTGTCTTTTAAGGGGGAGAAGGATATTTGTGTTGAACCATGGCAAATATTTCACCAAGCTAATAAACATTTGTACATTTGTGATGTACAAAAGATGCATGGGAAATCGGTCATCTGAGACTAACTTTTACTAAACGTTTTTACTTAGGCAGTGCTGGGGGTTTCTTAAGTATTTCTGTCTATCTGTCTGTCTGCCTGTCTATCGCTATAAAAGGTGAGTTGGGTGGGCCTGACTTAAACGCTTGGGTTTGGGATATATGTCCTCCGGACTTGGAACGGTGTTGCATTACTGGCTTTCGCTCTGGACTTGGAACGGTGTTGAATTACTGGCTTTCGCTGCGCTTCCCCGCGCTGATCTGGCGCTCAGCACTGTTCAGGAGCAGATCGCCGGAGATGGGAACTGGCACCGCGCACACCACCCGAAGGCACCTGGCTGCCGGCTCTACGGGGGTTGGCGGGACGAGCACCGGCTTCTCGCCGGCGGTCCCCGCTACCGTGCCGCAGCCCTTTCCCGCCGGAGGAGCGCCGGGCGCTCGGAGCAGCCCCTCGGCTGCCGGCCAGAGCTGGGCTTGGCAGTACCCGTGCCGTGCAGCGCCGTTCCCCCGCTGCACTGCGGGGGGCGCCGCCGGCCCGGCCCGTCCGCCGTTACCTAGTGACAGCAGCGCGGCGCGGCCATTGGCTGCGCGGCGGGAGGACCGAAGGCAGTCACCTTTTCAGCGCCCGGCTGGGCTGCATCGGCTTAGGGGGGAAGAGGAGGAGGAGGAGCGGACTCAGGTGCAAGCAATCATTTCAAGGGGGAAGGAGAGAACTAGCGACAGAAGCTCTAGCCGCACCACAATAACTAGGACTCCCTTGTCAAGCAGTTCATCATAGCGGCTGATAAGGATGCATGTAGGTGAGAAAGACTGCTATATTGCTTTAACAAAAAATTAGAGAAAGTAGTAATTTTATGTATGCTCTGTTGCTTTTAGACAAAGGGAATGAATAGCCGGAAATATTCTGGGATGTTATAAAATGAGAAGGACTTTCTGTACAGTGTGGTGATGCACGACAGGAAATTAACTCCAAAAGGAATACTTTCTCTCAAACTGCTGCAACAGAATTGAAATTTTTTCTCTCCTAGTATCTGAAATTCCTCCTGAAGACACAGCAAGGACCATCAAAAACATCAGAGAGATTCTGGTACTTTTAAAGAGACTTAAAGCAAACGCCAGCGTAATAGCTGAATGACCTTGGAGATCATTTTGTGTGGATTCATTAATTTTCACTGCCAGTCTTTTGGTCTCAGGAACTCTAGGATTAAAAATGGTTTTAACATTTTAGGGGCCTTTCAGAGTACAGGATTGTATACAGTTAATTACCTGCCTAATGATTCCTGAACTAATTGAGCATTTACTTAAAACTGAACACAGGAAGAAGATGCTTTCTTTTAATGCTTGCTTTTCCCATATTTGCAAATAAAATGAACAAGGTAATGTCCTCCAATTAGAAGAACATTTTTTTTTTTTTTAGGCAAGTATTTATTATGCTGATCATCTAATAAATGTAGAAAGCTTAGAGCCCTAAGAAGATGAAGCTGAGTAATAGAGCAGTAAACAGTGGCAGCTTTTCTAGTCAAATCAGCATTTCATTAGCTTCACAGCAGAATGCAGATGGAAGTTTCTGTTCTCATTGTATGGAGGTTTGTGAAATGATTCAGGTGTTGCTACAGAGGTGGGCAATATCAGGAATATACCTATGAACTCCTGGGTACAGATCCATGGTAGCAGATATGGCACAGTTTCCGAAGATGAGTGTTTTAAATTACCATTTCTGAAATTAAATGCAAGAGGATTTATTTTGTCTGTGGGGACCTTGCATTATACTTCTGGCATTAATAATAGTAATGGACTATAACTGTTTGAAGGAATTGTGAATATTAACGTAAGTCTCCAAATTCTATTCTTAAATTATTTTAATTTTTAAATGAATAGAACACAATCTTCCTTGTTGTATGTAAGATGCATGTTTTCTTGGGAGTCTGAGGACAAATCTGCCTTGTCCCCCACCCATCTCCCTCCAAATAAAATTCATTATACATACCCAAACAGTAGTGAGTCTATTGGAATTAACCTTGCCAAAAATGTTTTCCTTATCTTTCTAATGAATACTGTGGATAATATGGAATACCATCTCCTGAACGGAGACAGAAAAGACAGCATTAGAGAATGAACTTTTTCCTTTATTCTCCAGTAAATCTGCGATTTAAATTGAGACATAGAAAAGATTATCTCCAGTAACTGCTGATCCAGGAAACTGGAGCTGTATTGAGGTTCCTCCTTCCCTTTCTGTCCTTCACCCCATTATATTCCAAAGTAAATGACTTTCTCAGGAAAATAAGCAGTCAGAGATTACCCCACTACTTCCCCAGGAAATGACTGTGTCTCTTTTGTCAGTTTTTCTTTACATATTTCACAGTACCTGTTTGTTTTAGAAGTGCCTTGTGTTTGCTAAAGATTGGTCAAGAGCACTGGAGGAGCTGATCAGTGGCCTTTCTCTTTCTGGCTTTTTTTTTTTTTTTTTGTTTGTTTGTTTTGGTGGTTTTTTGGTTTGGTTTGGGTTTTTTTTTTTTTGTCCCTTTCCTTTTCTTTCTTTCTTTCCTTAAAGCCAAGGTGTGCCAGAGGTGTTGCGCTGATGCTGAGGAGGCATCAACAGCTATGGGACTGTAATCCTCTCAAATGTAAGCACTGGCAGTGTCTACAAAGAGAGATCGTGAGAAGCTGAAGCAGAGTTTAGCTGCTGTTAAGCAGGTCATCTGCTCATTAAGGCTCAGATTGCAGTGTTCCCCAGTCACAAAACATGAACCAGTCCCGATGGATTGAATGGAGGACTCTGAATATGAGCAGTAGTATTATGAACATATCTGAGCATCTCTCCTGCCCTCTTGGATTTGGTCACTACAATGCAGTTGACATCTGTATCCTTGAGACAGTTGTTATTGTCTTACTAACATTTTTAATTATTGCGGGTAACTTAACTGTGATATTTGTTTTTCACTGTGCTCCACTTCTGCATCATTATACCACCAGCTATTTTATTCAGACCATGGCCTATGCTGATCTCTTTGTTGGAGTTAGCTGCTTGGTTCCTACTTTGTCACTGCTCCACTACTCGACAGGTGTCCACGAGTCCTTGACTTGTCAAGTTTTTGGATATATCATCTCTGTGCTAAAAAGCGTATCTATGGCATGTCTTGCTTGCATCAGTGTGGATCGCTATCTCGCTATAACAAAGCCTCTCTCCTATAATCAACTGGTCACACCTTGTCGCTTGAGAATCTGCATCGTTTTGATCTGGATATACTCTTGTCTGATCTTCTTGCCTTCCTTTTTTGGTTGGGGAAAACCTGGTTACCATGGAGATATTTTTGAATGGTGTGCTACCTCCTGGCTAACTAATGCCTATTTTACTGGCTTTATTGTGTGCTTACTATATGCTCCTGCTGCCTTTGTCATATGTTTCACATATTTCCACATCTTTAAAATTTGCCGGCAGCACACCAAAGAGATAAATGATCGGAGAGCTCGATTTCCCAGCCATGAAGTGGATGCTGCTGGGGAGACTGGCCACAGCCCCGATCGCCGCTATGCCATGGTTTTGTTTCGGATAACCAGTGTGTTCTACATGCTGTGGCTTCCTTATATCATATACTTTCTGCTGGAGAGCTCTAGGGTGTTGGAAAACCCAGCACTTTCCTTCTTAACGACATGGCTTGCTATAAGCAATAGTTTCTGCAACTGTGTGATATATAGCCTCTCCAACAGTGTTTTCAGGCTGGGACTGCGAAGACTATCAGAGACAATATGTTCATCTTGTATGCGTTTAAAAGACAGGGATGTACGGGACCCTAAACCAAGAAAACGGGCTAATTCCTGTTCAATTTAAAGAAAATTGGCGCATGTGGTCAAAGGTGGAGTTTTCATAGTATTTGCTGTATCTGGAAATTTGCCAGAAGATAAATGTTTACTTGAATAGCTTGCTATGATGCTAGAATGAGTTTGAAAGTGATTGTGGAAAAGGAAAAGGCTGCTGTAAGAGAGGTCACTGAACCTGAATATAGTTCTTGTGAAATTGTGAGGACAGCAATTCGACAGAGACGATGAAGAAAGTCAGAACTAAAAATCTTCCAAAGGGCATGAAATAACTACCACATCAGAGGAAATTCCTCATAAAATAAGTTAGGCACTATCTTATATTTTTCCCCTTGTAGAAAAGTTGTCTTACTATCTTTGTGTCAGAATATACTGTAGCCTTCTGAATTTAAATATATTTAAGAGGAAACAATCAACAACACAGTAAGTGGCTATCCGTAAATAATATACCTGAGGACTATAGTAGATACTGCAGATTAATAATCAGCTCTATCTCTGCTTACATCTTGTACAATTTTCAGTTGTACAAACAATCTACAATGCATAAAACCTGTACTGGGCACGATGCTTTAGGATAAAATGGCACATTTTTGTACAGCTTCCACAGAAGCTCTCCCTCATTTCCGCCTTTTTTCCATGCTATTCATCCCTAGATTCCATCGCTTCCTAGTGGTTTAGTTTGAGGGCATCTATGAGGTAAACTGAGTTTCAAACCATTCTTCCTGCAGAAAGCAATAGCCTTTCATGGGTGGCTGAGTAATTGCAACTGCCCATGTACACTAACTTCAGTCTTTCATTCTCTTGATCCTGTTAAATTAGTTCACAGTATCCATGTCGTGTCCTTTAGGGTGTACTAAAGCTTTGCCTTTATTGGCTACACAAATAATCCTAATGCAGATATGATAATTGCGCACAGCAGTGTACTTCACTGCTTAAAAAATTAAAACTAACCCTTTTCTATGGGAAGTTTAAATAGCTTACTGTTGTAGCTGTCAGTCTGTTGTGTGAACCTAGCTTGCACATACTGTTTTTTAAGAGAAAGCATTAGTCTGTGCCTAGTGTTTTCATAGCGTATGGAATAGGTCAGTGCTACAGGATTAAAAAATTACTTTCAGAGAAATAACTTCCATGCAGTTGTTGAATAGCTGTTTCTTAGACAAGTGTTCTTGGCGGAGGAGAACGAGACAGTTTAGTATTAAATACAGACAAAAAGCTTCAGTATTTCCTTTTGTACTGAACTGATTTTCAGGTCCACTGATGAAATCTATTTTGCAGGGGTGCACATTAGGTTTGTGCAATAAATTGTCAGGGGTTCAGATGCATGGTCATTAATAAAATGTTAAAGTAATTATTTTGAACCAAATGTAATTTTCTTAGATGGTTATTGACATTTAGAAAAGGCCCAATTATTGATTATTGGTGCCTTTTAACACTGCACTATTATTCCTTCTTTCACCAAAATGCATGTGTAAAGATTGTGCCTATTACTTTTTGTAATGGAAGCTAACCACTCTTGCGCGCTTGCCTGTGGTTTGACTCTAGATCTCCCTTAATTTATGTATCCTTTGTTCTGTTGAGGTGGTTCTGAACCCCTGTACATTTTTTGAAGCTGTAGGAAAGTTGAAACAATGGAATAAAGTAGTATTATGTATATCAAAACCAGCCCTGGCGTTAGTTCCCTGATGTTATGCGCTGTTCTTTGTGAAAGTTCTTTTGGGTTAAGGCTCAAGAGTGAACAATTTAAAACCCAAACCTCAAAGCTGCTTACTTGCCATCTTAAACATTTATAATACTGGTTTCTAGAATTGCACAGTCTTTAAAGCAGATTTAAATACAACTTGCAACATTCTTCTAGCTGAGCTGAGATGTTGCTGACAATTAGCCTTGTTAGAGGCTATGGAAAAATTAGTAGTATTCTTTGCACATATCTCATAATGCTCCATGTCTACAGGAATGTGTCTGCTGCCTTCTTTTGAAAAGTTGCTGTTTATTTTGTGAGGCTCTTTTTGGTTGACTGCTGCTATATAAGGTTGTGTAACCTTGTCTCTTCATACAAACATGACTTGGGGTCATTATGTTTTGTCATTATTTTGTTATTGTTTCCGGCTTAGTAGGTCCTCAGAGTACAAGACTTGGGCAAAGAACAGTGAAACATACAGTCTTTCACAACTCACAGGGCTGGTTTCATACCAACAAAGTAATTCTGTATCTGTGCTCCAGAGCTGTCCACTTACTACTGCTTCTGTTTTTTACTGGCATTCCTGATAACAAGTTTTTATGGGACCTCCTGAAATTCAAGAAAAGTTCTAGAACATGCTTGAAGTTGAACTAACCTTTTATTAAACACAGTGTGGAGGTGATAGATGCATTATTAGCCTGGTACTGTAACTACACATATGTTGAAATACATAAGCTAACTCATTTGTATCAGTAGTGCCTTAGTTGAATCCTGCTTGTATAACCTCAGTAAATGGAGCTGATGTGCAGCATCTTGAAGCTTTCTTGCCTGCAGACAGTAGGTCAGGAGGAGAGCTTCACTTCAGAGGCTGCAGCACAAGGTTTACTCACCAGCCCACCAGCTTCTTACCCTAAAGGGCAGAGTTAGCAATACATTTCTCTCTGTTATCACCGTGAACTGGTAGAGTTGTCAGGTGGAACTGAAAATTTCCTCAGGCTGTAGGTGGGAGAGAATACAGTGGAAGTCCAATATCCTGGAAACAAATCGTAGCATCCTAGGTTCTTCACCCTTTTATTTGTTTGTTTAACATTGGCTTAATGTAGTTGGTGCACGAACACTAATATACTTATCTGGACCCTGAATTTCAGTTGCTGTGTAAAGTCACATTTTAACCTGTTATTTGTAAATCTGAGTTTTACTGTCTCCTGGAATTTGTCAAATCAAACATCCTCAGCAGACTTAAATACTGAATTTCTTCTTGCTGTTTACCAGATGACAGGATTTGACCTGGTGATCAGTCCCGTAAATTTTTACATTTAGTGTGTTTCATTTTTTGAAAGTGTTTTCCAAACTCACGATTTAAGCTTTTATTTGCGGGAGGTTTGTTACTGTTTTACTGTTGCAGTCTGAGGATTCCAGCTGGTGCTAAATTCTCTTCCAAAATTACAAAGCTGGACATATTAATGGGTTAAAAAAGTCCAGTAGAAATTCCAGTCATGCAATCTGTCACTTTTTATTTTCATTCTGTTATTATATAAACTCTCATGTTCTTGTATGAAAATCTGATTAAAGAATGAGAATTTTAAAGCTGGCATCTGCAGTACATCTCCCACTTTCATATGCCTGAATATCTTTATGATTTGTGAAATGCCTAGTAAATAGGTGACCAGATACTAGCTAAAGAAATTGACATGGAAAAAATCATTGTTGATAATATGAGTAATAGTAAAATCTCTGTTTACTGATACTTTACTGTATCTCTGTATGGATACATTGAGGGAGTTGCTTAAACTCTTAAGTTCCTTGAAGAAGCCATGAGAAGAAAACAGATGTAAAATATTAAATAAAAAGGTTAATTAAAATAAAATAAATAAAAAGGTGCCTACTAGGTAAACAAACAAATATTTATCTATATCTCTTGATTTAGATATATGTATAAAGCCCCTTTGCGCAGGTAGATTATGTTGTGCTGTTACAGTTCTCTTGAATACTTTCGCTTGTTAACAGAGGCTGTGTCAAGGTCAGTTGCCTTACCCTCTTTGGAACTTCATGTCCTCAGCCTAAGGAAAAGTCAAAAAAAAAAAAAGTGTGGTGGCAGCAACAGCACTACCAGAGAAGTAATCTTCACCAAAGTCTATGTGCTTCCTTGTTTTCGGGAATGGCTGAATGGATTTCTCCTTGAAATACCGTTCTTTAAAGGGAATAAAATTGTAATAATAAAAAGCACAATGCTGTTTTTTAAAAGTTTACTTATTGTTTTATAGTAGGGTATTCTTCCCCCTCCCTCTTGTTTCTGCTTAAGAATCCATTTTATAATTGTACTTGGTTAAGCATAAGGTATCATGCTGGGTTTAGTTTTGTGCAGAATCTTTGTGCTTCCTCTACTGAAAAGTTTGGAGTGTTTTGCTTTCATAGATATGGTTTATGAAGATCTATTGAAAATAGCATTTATGTTCTTTTTACAGTTATTTTAAATTCAGTTGTGTTTGACATCTGAATATCCATAAGCACACTTAAGTTTTCACGCTCAGCAAAACTAACAAGGTGTAATTTTGGGGGGTAAAATAACTAATCAGTCAGTATTAGAAATTGACTACTGAGAAAAGTGTATCAGTGTAATGATTAGTTATTTAATTAGCTGTTTCATCTTGCATATGAAAAATTAAATTTATAAACAAAAGATAGCAGTAATGGGATATTGAATTGGTGGGAAATGCATCAGACTAAATACTCTCTCACAGTTGGTTCTCAACATGAAACTATTTTATCTTTCCATATTGCAGTTGTAGCCAAACAAATATATTGTTGTGTTTTTTTTTGTATCTTTATTCAAGTGTTGGTGTTTGAATGTTGAGGATCTGTGTCTCTCAATTCAAGCTGCTGCTTTTGGTGGAAATACCCCTTTAACAAACCTCAGACTCAGTTCCAGTGTGCCTAGCAGCATGATGGAGCTGACTTTGCCAAGGGGCAGTGCCAGAGGCTGATGAGGCCAACATTGCTGTGCTGTAGGGGAAGAATGTCAGTGAAGGTGGCAGTGGCCTTCCCAGCCATCCTCCAGGATCAGCTGATTTGCAGATCTTTCAGTTTTATTGTCAGTGTCACCAAAACTATAATATTAAGTTTTTGACTTCATCCCTGCCCCCTTTTGCCTTTGTCTGTATTTAGGCTGTTTCAGGGATGGAGTGGTGCATCATTCTGCTGATGAGCTGAATTAGGTTGTTTCGGGTTTTTTTAATTAAAATATTTTATGTATCAAACCCAAACATTACTTTCTTAGCTAGATGCTGAATAATTTTTAGGCCTTTCCAGAAATGGAAGCATTGCTGAGGTAGTATTTTCCTGTCACTTGCAGCACTGCCTGGAATATTGCTTAAAGATAGTATTTTCCAAAGACTACATGATTTTGCCTAGAGCAGGTAAGAAGTTCAAGTAAAATCTGGTATTCTTCTTCTCCCCTTCCATTTAACATAGACATAAACGTTTAATTTTTTTTTTTTAGATGCTTTATACATGGATCTCTGCAGTCATTAAGCATTTTTAATTGTTAACAGAAGTACATGGTGTTATTGTAGATTAGTGGAGTGAAACCAATTTAGAAGAATATTAAAGAGTAGATTCCTACTTGCAGGTTTTTTTAGTCATTCTGATGTGTAATGATTTCTTTCTTGATCTAATATTAAGAAAGTCCTGTGAGGTCCATGAGCTTTAAGTGCTAAAGGAATAGTATATGAATGGGGAAGAAGCTGTCGTGGCTTTGTGCCCCAGCACAAGCTTAAGAAAATACTAATCCCCCCCTCACTTCTGCATCCATAATTTCTGTGGACTTTTCCTTTGTCCAAGTACTGTGAAAGGTAGGATGAATATAAAGAACTTTAGTGCTTTCAGGTGCTTTGACAGGAGACTAGGAAAAGCAATTTCAGGCAGTAAAAATGCCTGGAGATCTTAAGGATTTTATCACAGCATTACACTGGCTGCTGCCAACCTTCTCTTGGGAAGATTGTGACAGCAAGTGCTGAAGGCTTTTCAGTTTAATCACTGTGTGACTTGATCTGAACAAAGAAAAGGTGATTTGGATCAAAATGAAACTTTTGTTAGAGCAGTGATTACCAGGAAAGAGAATTTCACTTTTCGTGTTCATCCCTGCCTCAAAGCTCACAATCTAAATTTTATAACCCACAGTATTAGAAACAGCGACAAAACACAGAGGTTTTGAGAAGGGGAAGCTCAGAGATGTCAGTGTTAATCATGTGAGGGCATTTCTGCATCTTGACAGCATTGCTTTTGGTTTGTTTTCTTTAAATGAAATAGGTGTCTGTTTTTTCATTCTTCTGTAAGTGATTTGAATAAGCACCAATTCTTTTCATCATGGAAGAAGTCCATTTTATGAGGCATGTAAATGAAAAATAGGATAGTGGTTTGAGAAAGCATTGTAGTGTCCCCCAGGAGAACAGAGTATGTTGCTTGTGGAACATGTGACGTTTCATGCACTTTAGACAGGAAAGTCTGTAGCAGAAATGCCTGTGCCAGGGGAGGGTTTCTAGTCGTTTTATGGTCTTGCCATTGTTACTTATGCTTGTGCATGTACTATTTTAAAGTTGTTCTGTGACATCAAAATTTAGAATTGTAAGTGGACAAATGATATTTTCCATGATCATGCGAATTTGTTCTGACCTAGGAAAGACATTTGCTGAACCCACAGGTATTTAGTGTTTATTGAAGTGATTTTAGCATACAGATTCTCATTAGCTGTTTTGTTGTGGAGGAACAAGTACAGGAATGGTGTATTGAGGCAGAAGAGTTGACTGTTCTCAGATGGGCTGCTCCTCATCTGTTGCATGGTATTATTACATCAGATGAGCCCAGATGAGGTTGTGGCTTTGGGTGGCCAAACACTGAGAGTACGTGACCTTTATTTACTTACTTCAGTAGTTTACCTTAATGGCACTACATTATCTCTGTGGTTGCATTTGTATTTAAATACAGGTTTTCAAATACAAAACACTGTGTCACTTTGGAGTATATATATTATACCCCTGTTACTTGCTGAGCTTCATCTAGGCTGCTGTTAGTACCACATGCCATTTAAACCTCTGATTCATGTTCACTGACTAAACTGGTGGTGGTTTGAATTGTTACTGTTTAGCAGCAGATCAAAACGTACCTCGCTTCCTCTTACCTTGGTTGCTTCAGGTCAGTCTGGCAGTTTAGCACAGACCCAATTTTGGCAGTGGGTAGGGCTGTACAGGAGAGAACACTGGTGTGGCTGTAGTACGTTCATGTACTCTGTTTATACTTTTACTACATGGAGTTAATCCTCCACAAAAGGGATGGTATAGACAGCCGAAGGCAATAATGCCATAAACTGCTTCAACAAGGTTTTTGCAGAGCTTTGTTTATTAGGGTTTTTAATGATAAGGAAATTTGATGCAATTAAAAATAGAGAGATTTATATACTACAAGCAATGAACTGTTACTAGGTTAAGAGCAGTTTTTCATCTATGCCGTCAATAGGTGAACAAGATCTTCATAAGATAATTTTATTATGATCAGGTAGACTTTTGACACTACAATTTTTATAGTGAGTTTTAGAGCAACTATATGTCCATAAGGGTTGTAAACAGTCGTAAAGTGGAAAGGTTTCAGTGGCAGCTATTTCTTAATTTCAAGGGCTTTGGGGGTTGGATTAGTTTACTAAGTATGTAGTAAAATTGCCAAAGCCAAAACAGAGAGGCTATAAACGAACGGCTTTTATCCAGACTTTCTCTTTAATATTGGCTACTTAATATTGTCCAGGCAATGTCTCATGTTGGCTTATGAAGATGACAGAAAATGAAGAAATCTAATAAATATAATCATAACTACATGCTGTCATAATTGAACTATTTTTAAGATTTTTTCAGTTTTCAACTCAGGACTTTCAGAGACCATATTTTCTGTGATGTCTTACCTTGGGAACTAGCTGAACTATTTTCCTTTGCTGGCTGCGCTTTAATTGATCTCTGACTTCTGGATTTTTTTATGTTAAATTTTGAATTTGAATTTTTAATTCAGTTTTGCTGTTATGTAGATGTGTTCTTCACTTGACTCATGTAAAACCTTTATGAGAATAATAGAAAAATCATGTCCTTGAAGGGAACTACATCTAGTCTCAAGTCTGCTTAGGCTACATTTCATTGTGTCTAAAAGAAACTGTTGCTGTACCTTGTTTAACAGATTTCAGGTGTCTTGGCAACAAGCTTGACTGGCAAATGGCAAGTTCTCCAACCTCTTCTGTTAGGCTGAAATGTTACTTGCCAATGATTTTATTTGTAAACATTGCTAACTGAAGAAACTGTTTTGATGGTGAATCAGTATTTTGGGTGGGATTTATAGAGATACTTAATTACTGCATTTCCTTTGTTTCTCATGGCAGTATATGAGGATTCTTGCTTATGTGCAGCTGAAAGCTTTGTCTATGTTATCCTAGCCCTGTGCATTTTCAGCTCCTCCTGATTTATCCTGGCTTGAGAAGCTTTTTCTGGGGAAAAGTATGTCTGTGATGGTTGATCATTGATAAAATTGTACTTTGATGATCATCTTATTTTATGAATTTCACTGCATTAGTCATGCCTGTATGTTGCAAATAAAAATTATAGCAAAGAGCTCTTGTAATAATGGTATTGATTTTGTTGAAAAATAAATTTATAGCAAGACAAAAACTTTTTACCTTGGTAAAAAGAGATTTGAAATGTGATATATGTGAGGAATACCTGTTGATTTTTTTATTTTGGGAAAGATTTGGATTTCAAGTGACAGATTAAATTCAAGAGATTAAATATAACTATTCTGAAGAAAAGCAGCTCTTAGTTTTCATACAGTAACAAGATGAATTGTATCTGTTTCCTGTCAGGAAGAAGATTTTGGGTTACTCTAAGTCACTTTATGGGAATGGTTGTTTAATGAGCCATGGCTTACCAAAAAGCACTGAGATGTTAGTAATTATAAAAGTAACAAACTACTAGATATCATTGCTACCAACACCATGGTATGCCTGGGCCTTAAATACCAAAGGTAACTGATCCATGGTAGCACAGCTGGAAGGAGTTCTGAGGAATGACAAAGGAACTCCTTCTCTAAGGGAGGATGTAAGTTTCTAGGCTTTTCCAGCCTAGAAAAGAAAAGATTAAGGTGCAGGGGCATATGAGAAGTCTGTAAGGTCATGAACATCACAGGAGAGAAGTGGGTGTAATTAATCATTGTTTCTTCTCCAGTGTAAAAAAAAAATAAAATAAAATTAAGGTAGCACTGTGAGAACAAGCTGTATGTAGTGAATTGTGCAGTACGTAGACAGAAGGCGCTCTGGATGTCAGAAGCTGCCATGGGTTAAAAATCTAGAGAAATTCTAAGAGGAATAGTATATTAAATGCTGTCATCGTGCTTCTGGCTTGGAAGTCCATATGCCGCAGATTACTAGAGGCTGGCAGACTCTGATGGGGGAATTGTCACAGTATGTTTGTCCTATTCTTACACTTGTCCTTAGGCATCTGTTACTAGCTACTGTTGCAGACTGTATTGATGCTAGAGGAACTAGGGGCTGACCTAAAGTGTCTGCTCTTACCTTCATGTTCTGTTGCATTGGTACATCTTTATTACTTTTCATGTACTAACTCTGGATATTTCTTTTCATATTTGGACTGTCAGGAAAAGAATGCACAGTATACTTCAACTGTTTGGGGTTTTTTTAAATAAAATTACGAGTGAAAAATGAACATCTGTGGCTGTGCATCTCTGTGTGTGTGTGTGTGTGTGAAAGGCGGCTGTGAGAATAGAAGTGCCGGTATGATCAACTGTCCCCATCTTTCCTTGCTACTGAAGCAAAGTACCTTCTGGCAGAGTACCAACAAAGCAGTTGTGAAGGGGACTATATTGCTAGTTCTAATATCAAGTATTAAGGGTTAAGCTTCAACTTTTTTTTCAGTAATCCTAGTACTTAAGAGCTGAACTATTTTATTATAGGCAGTCCATAGCAAAAAGGTCTCCTTAACCTTATCTAAATACCAAGGTTTTTTTAAGTAAAAAGTGATACTGCAGAAGTAGGAATGCCTGCACTACACATGGCTAAGTCAGGTACCCCTCCCAAGCTGCATCTGATTCATCAGCGGTCCAGTAAATCCTCTTAATTCATCATGCCATTAGAAAACATGTGGTATCATACCAATAGGATAAAAGATACAGAGGTCACTAGTTGTGTGAAGGCTGCAATGCTGTATTCAAGGAGGGACTAAATCCTTGAGAAAATTTCCCTGATGGCCTTTTGTGGCTGATGACATAGTTAGCAGTTCCCAACAACTATCTGGTATTTTCTGAAGTATTTCTGCAATCAACAAAGTTAACAGTGAAGCTAACTACCAAGTCCCATAGTGAACAAGTCAAGTACCTTAATGAGCCATGATAAGAATTGAGCATGGCCATGCTGTTCCACTCCTAGTCAACAGCATGTTAAGGTTTTTCTGCAGTAATGTATTATCCATTGACAGGTAAAATCAGAATTCAAACTAGATCTCCCTATAACTATGATTATAATGAGAGACATTTATAGAACTGAAGACTGCATGTACTTTGCTCTGTCTGTCAATATATCTCTAAGGCTATATATTTTCATCAATTTTTAATAGAGGAAAGCTTTTCCATCTTGCTCCTTTCATTTTCAAGTCAGATTGGTTAACACTAGTTTGCTCCTAATAATATTTTCTCATTTTCTTTTAAGTCAGCATCAGTAATTATGTTCTGTGAACAAAATATGCTCTTTAAGGTTCATTCTGGTCCTTTCTTTGCTAGTTGCTTGTGCCTTGTGTTTAAGTGACTAAATCATTAAGTGATTTGTTTTCCTGTGTTGTAGTTCTGTGCACTATTGCCTCTTCAGGCTAGCTTGAGTCCTCTTCCTCTTGTTCAGGGTTTCCAGGTGTGGGAAAGATGGGAAAACATTAGGCAGAATTGAAGCTTTGGAGGTCTATGTTTAAATTATTGTTATGTATGAATATCTTTTTCTTACAGTAGAATTTAAGTGAATTCACAGATACCAGCAAGACCATGGATATTTTAATTTTTCTTCCTTATAGAATAATTATTATTTGAAAAACAGTGCGCTTGTGCATAAAATTTCCAGTGGATGATTGGTTTATACTGCAGGGTTTTTTGTTTTGTTTTGGTTTGATTTTTTTATTCTCTTATTCTTGTTACTGATAATTCAAAATACTGAAAAATGAAGCGTGGGCTTCATTTAGGCTTCATGCCCCTTACCATGGGCTGAGGAGGCATTTCTAACATTCCTCTGAACAGTGTTTGCAGTCTAAAAGTAATCAAAACTTTACAGTATTTTAATCAAAAAGCACATTTGTAGCTTCTAAATGTGGTAGTCTGTTAGTATTTGCATTTTGGTCCAACCCTTCATCCCAGCTGCAAGCAGAATTTCCATGGTCTGCCAAGAAACCTTGGAATTTTAAGGAAGCTTGGCTCAGTTTTCTATATTCAGCCTAGCAATGGTGTTGGAAGCTCTGAACTTCTGATTTTTCATCAAGTGCACAACATGACTCATGAGAATCCCTGTTACAGTAGAAGGGAATGAAGCAGAAGCATTACTAATGAAGACAGAAGTATCAGATGAAACAGGTGTGCATATGTGATTATGTGCTGAACAGAAGACAGTATATTAACATACGTTCAAAAAATCACATTTCTCTTCTGTCTTCAGAAATATTCCTGAAAAAGCATAGACCATGAAAGAGAAAAGGGGGAGAATGCTTAGCTCCAGTTTGCTTCGTTGCACTTCATGTTCTCGGTCTATTTTGTGAATAAGCAAATCGATAGGCAGGATTTAAAAACAGTATAATTTTTTCATGAATGTAAAATTGCTGGCTATTACGTGATATTATTTCACATTATTAAAAGGCATTAAAAGATTGCTGTCATGAACACATGACAGTTTAAAAAGTATAACTGTAGGATATTGTGGGAACTTCTTTATCTGAAGTTTATTTTAGAACTTCTGTATCTGAGCTTCAAGCGTTTGGCTGAATTTTGTTATAGTTTCTTTGTCAAGCCCACCCCTCTCCACAGTTGCATTGCTCTTATTTTTTTAATTTAACAGCATATTGGCCATTTTTCCATGAGGTAAAATATGACCATATGAACATAAAAAAGCATTAAAATATTCCATGACTAAATTAGGGATTAAGAATGAATCAAGATGATTTTGTGAATTTAGTATTTTGTGCCAATGACTTTGTATGCTACATAAATACTATTGCAATACTCTGTGGTAACTGTTACAGTCTCTTAGAAGTTGAAGATGCATAGCAAAGTCCTGGCTCTGAACCCTAATAAAAATGCGTATCTATAATATTTATAGTAATTTTAGTCTTAATGCTTAGAAAAATTTAACATTAAATTTAGACTCAGTTGTTTACTTCTCATAATAGATCGGTAGTTTTGATAACCAGCTTGACTATAAACTCATTTTTAACAGTGATAGAAAAGATGGGGTTTTTTATTTTTATTTTGGTCTCTTGGTTTTAAAGACTCGAATCTTGCAAATACATAGTTATAGGCTGTAAAATGGGCAACTTTCATTCCGCACTTATATCATCATTGATTATAGAAATTGGAGCTAAAATTATGGTTAGGAAAAGGTTCATGAATCCATTCAAGGCCTTTTTGACTTGACATTCTGCAGTGCTGGTTTTAAAGATTTCAAATATAAAAGTCATCTAGAATGCATATAATTAATGCCTGAAGTCATGATTCTTTTAGGCTGTGTATACTTTTGAGTTACATTCCCTTGGAGAACACTTGAGTGCTTGAGCACGTACACTAAATTTCACACCAGCAAGGCAGAAACTACATGTGTTATGGTTCAAACATATTTTGATGCCATGATATGTAATTGTAACTAGGCCTTAACGCTCTCTGTGGATCAGAACATTTGCCTGAAGGCACTGTGAGGCTGCTGTAATTTTTTTGTTTGAACGAAGTATTCTGTGTAAGGTTGTTGTTGAGCTTATATAAAGTCTGAGCTGCTCCTCAGCTGAGGTTGAAGGAGGACGTCCTTCCTCCCCACCCTGTCACATGCAGAGATGCCATCTGGGTGTATGGAATGAGCTCCAGATCAGACTTGGAACTAATCCAGTAAATGTTACAGAAACCTTGAAGCAAACAGAACAAAATATAAGCAAATGAAACCTTTCGTCAAAAGTGATGCATTCAATGACATAATTTTTTTAAGTGCATTTTATTACAAAAATATTAATTTCTTTCAGTGTGGGAAGTTTTGCAAAGGTGTAAGTTTGATGTGTTTTAAGAATGTTTTGCCTGAAACCTTATGCCTTATTCTTGACAGTGTTTCTTCTTGTGTTGTTATCAAACATTTGCTTCTGGACCAGTGGTGTTTTACACTTCTCATTAGTTAATTTATTTCTCTCAGTAAGACTGAGTGTGAAAGAAAAGAGAAGAAGCTTACAGCCATCCTTACCTTTACTAGGTTTGATTTCTGTATTTTTTTATGCTATGAAAAGTCATTTTCTTAGACCTGTGAAGAGGAAGGGGAAAAAAAAAAAAGCTAAGACTTTTTCAGGCAAAAAAAATTCTATCTCAAGGCCTTTAGAGCTTTGTATATTGTGTTCTTTTTTGAAGTGTGACAGAAATAGAATGGCATTTGGAAACGTGGGTAAAGTTAAGTTCCTAAATATTCATTTGAGGCTACTAAGTAGACCTGGCCTAATTTTTCAGGATTTCTGAGCACGCCAAAACCCCAGTTAAGTAACTCAACAATTGCGGATTTGTTTCTAAACATAGAATCATAGAATAGTCAGGGCTGGAAAGGACCTGAAGAGCATCCAGTTCCAACCCCCCTGCCATGGGCAGGGACGCCTCACACTAAACCATGTCACCCAAGGCTTTGTTCAGCCTTGCCTTGAACACTGCTAGGGATGGAGCATTCACAGCTTCCCTGGGCAAGCTTTTCCAGTGCCTCACCACCCTCACAGTAAAGAACTTCTTCCTTATATCCAGTCTAAACTTCCCCTGTTTAAGTTTTAACCTGTGTTACCTCCTGTCCTATCGCTACAGTCCCTAATGAAGAGCCTCTCCACAGCATCCTTATGGGCCCCCTTCAGATCCTGGAAGGCTGCTATGAGGTCTCCATGCACCCTTCTCTTCTTCAGGCTGAACAGCTTCAACTTTCTCAGCAAGTAAATAATTTCCACAGATAGTCTGTAAACTTGCAAATATTTGAAATTTGTTAATATTCTTCTAACTCATGTTACATGGTGATTTTTTTCTTTTTGCCAAGTTAGGGATTAATAGATACTTACCCTAGATTCTTTTTGTTTCCAATTGTTGAGTTGTCTTCCTGGAATTTGTGGTATCTGACAGAAATATTTCTATGAGTTAAATTTAATGGAGCCATCAACATAATTGTTTTCATTCCTCCTATTTTCCATTCATTTATATATTTTTAATTCTGTTTATTTTGTCAGTCTTCTCTTTCTCTGATTCTCCTTTTTCCCATGTAGTTTCAGTGAAGTATTTTAAGGCTTTTCTAACAAGCAGTGCTCTGTGCTGCGCTGGGAGCATTGTGAATAGGAGCAGTGTGGCTGGAGTGCGATCCTAGGGTGGTTTGGGTTGGAAAGGATCTTAAAGGTACCTAGTTCCAACTGCTTTGCCAAGGGCAGAGACACCTTCCACTAGACCGGATTGCTCAAAGCGTCTCCAGCCTGGCCTTGAACACTGCCAGGGATGGGGCATCCATAGCTTCTCTGGATAACCTGTGCCAGTGCCTCACCACCTTCAGTTATAAAGAAGAGCAAGAGCTGTTCTAAGAGGGGATTGAAACTAACTGGACAGTTTGAATTCTTTTCAAAGCCATGTTTAGGTGGTTCCTTCCGGCCGATGAAGGAAGCACCTCACACATAGGTGTTGGGATACTATCACCTTCCATTTTATATCTGCCACTTGTTTAGAATTTGGTTGAGATCAGAAAGGAGCAGGAAATTTAAGTAAAATTTCTGAATATGGATTACAGTTTCAACAGCATGGTTTTAGTTTAAATTTGGAACTGGAATTCTCCAGGGCATGAACAACTAATACTGAATAGAGAGCATTTGCAAACAAAGTTTATGTTGATTAAAACAGATTCAGGGTTGTACTCCAAAAGGGAGATTTTAACTGGGAAACTGACTGAAAAAGAGGAAAAGTTGGACCGTGTGTGAAAAAGTGAAATCAGATGAAACAATGACTTGCTTCAATTTGTGTTTTCCATTGCTTTCACAGTGGGTAGCATCCATTCCGTGCTTACTGGAGAGCTTGATATTGCTGGCCTGTGTTTCAGTTAAATTTACTTTTCAGTTGGGCTGCTCTCTTAAACAGTCACACTTTTGTCCAGTGTCCAGGATGGGTGATAGTATGGGTGACTTACACTGTTGTTCATCTAATATATATGAGGTTGGTTTAAAATACTGCTAGGTGGTAGCAGGTGAGTAAGTATAAATACAATTTCTGCTCTGCTGGAGCCAGCTGAGTTTGGGGTTTTTTTTTGTTTCTTTCCATCGTCCAGTAGAGGATTTTTTTTTTTTTAACTTCTTGCTAATGCCAAGAAGTAGACAACATCCATTCCTTCACCATGGTTTTTCCAGTTCCATGCTTTGTGTAACACAATGATTATATAGGAAGTTAGTTCTCTTAGAACTTGAGACTGTTACTGTTGTATGTGCTGTCTTGATTTGAGCATTAATAACTGTAAAACAGGATTAGTAAAGTAACAGCTGAAACAGATGCTTGGGAACGCCTTGTTTGCCTCCTGGTAATTCTTGGTGTGAGGCAAAAGTGCACCAGAGTGATTAGCAGCATCCGTTGTCTAAGGAATGAACTAATGTCGTTCGTGGGCCAGTGCTGTGATTTTGTTGAGATGAATGGTACGTTTTAGGAACCCCAGGTTTAGAACTGCAGTTCTTAAAATTGTCCCCTCCAGCTACACAATTTGAAACTTAGATGCGAACTCTTGAGTTACGTCGCTCCTTTAATGGGACACTAGCTGAAGAAGGGCTTTGCTAGAATTGATATTATTATTTTCCTAGCCCACATGCAGCCGAAACTGAAAGCTTAGTGTAGGCTTTTTCAGGGAAGCGGTCAGTGTGTTTCTTAGGATAACTAGGCAGGACAGTTTCCAGAGTTTGGAAATTTTCCTGGCTAAATTGTGAAGAAAACTTCTGATGAGGCTGCATTTTCTAGAGATCAAACCTAAATATACCTTACAACAAAAATAGTGAGAGAAATCTTGTACTGACGTTAGGGGCATCTTTTTCCTTGTAAAAATAATTGTAAGAATTGGAGGAGTGGTGTAGTATTTTAGAAAACTTTATCCTGGAGAGTCATCACGCTTCAGAATGCACCTCTGACTTTTGCATAAAGCAGAAAAGCATTCAGCAGTTGCTTTTGTTACAGCCAGTATTCTGAGATCTGGCAGATGCTGTATCCTTTTGCAAAGGTAACTGTACACACTGTCTGTACTGAATTTCATTCTGTTATCATTATCCAAGAAATATTGTACCATGAAAAGTTTCTATGCATCCAAGTACAGGTAGTTATTCTTGCTTATTGCATTTCTAGGTGGATAAGGCAGTATGAATAACACTCAAGTTGTATGGAGAAAGTGTTAAAGTTCTTGTAAGAGTCTAGGTTGTTAGCACAGAAAACCCTGCCCACAGGAAATAATGGTTCTCTATTTCTGGCTCTCTAAAACCTGAGTAGAATGGCAAGATGATGCTTATAGTTACGTGGATGTGACTATGCGTGGAGTCTTAAATCACCTGTGAATAGGATTGTTGTAGCATTACTTGTGGGAAGATATATGAGTGATAAATTGTCCTGATAGTGTGTTTATGGACAATGAGGTTGGGATGCATTTTTAACAGTGTAAATAAAGGTATTGTTTTGAAGTGTTGTTGTTTGTCCTGTGAGTCATGATGCTAGTGAGCTGAGAAAACGTGATGTTACTGAAGGCAGAAGAGAGGGCACAGCCTGAGTAGTCTGATTATTCCTTGCGTTATCTAAGCCTGATTTTGTTGTTCTACCAAGGGAAAATATCTGGTAGACCACAGGTCTGAAGGAGACCAAGAGATTATTTGGCTGATCTTGTTTCCTGTGTCGCTCTTGTGATGTACTTGTCTATTGGCAAATGATGGAGACTGCTGAGTTGTTCTGGGCACTCTGCTCTTGTTCGTAGGGAGGGTGAGTATGATGAGGATGAGGATGGCTATAGAGGGCTGTCCTTTGAGATGATTGTTTTATTTGGCCAAGAAAATACAAGAAAAAGCTTGCAGAGTAGGCATCAGTTGGGATGATAGCAGGCTACTGCTAGGAAGCCAAAGGGAAATAGGGGCTGCGCGCTTGGTGAAATCAAAGAAGGTTAATATTTTTAAGGAGGAGCAGGAAAATAAAATTTATCAATTCCAACGTATCTTAATTTTATGACTTTACATTAATAATTGTTTAAACTTGAGTTTTTCACTGAAATTGGGATACGGTTTACACCGTGAGTGTCAGTAGACTCTGAAATGTCTGTTGTCTTAGTTTCTTCTTATAACTATTCTACATTGCTAGTGTGCCATGTAGCAGTGAATTCGCGTCTGTAATTTTCATCAGTGTAGGTGCTAGTAGGCAGAAACAAATTAGAGGAAGTTCTTCTGAGTGCCACTGTCTAAAAGAAAAAATAACATTCATTCTAGTTAACACTGATCGTATTCAATGCATGTACTTACTGCAAAGAGATTTAACAAGTTAAGTGCAAATGACACCTGTCTGCTTTAAGAAAGGTTTTAGCATAAAATGTTCCATATCCAGTGACAATGTATAATGTTCTGTACACTAAATTGGTATGTAGTGTAGTCATTTGGCTTAATTATAGTCAGTCATTTTCTTCTTACAAGTGACATACTAATAAAGTTTGCTTTCTAATTTTTATGCTGTACAGAGTCCTTTAGTGTCTAAAACATTATATATGTGTACACATATACAGTTTAAATTAAATGTTACAACTGTTGCAGGTATCTCAATAGTTATTAACATCATATTTCCCATTTATGTTAAAAACTTATTTTCCTAACTAAGTTGTATTTTATGTTACAATAAAAAAAAAAAGGTAAAATCCAAGTGTAATGATGGTTTAGAACTCAGTACTCAATCTAGATTGTGCTAGGAATACTGACACTAAAACAAGAACATCTGAGTCAGAGCTTCAGTTAGGATCGTACTACTTGTATGGAGCTAATTAAAATGGGGCAGAAGTCCCATTGCCAGGCTGTTTCAGTCAGGTCTGGGGAGAGCAGCGCTCTGTTTGTTGTCCCTGCCTACCTCCCACCCTCCATCTTGCCCTGCTGTCACCCTCTTCATCATCCTGGCTGCCCTGCCAAAGGCCATGGCTCAGTTTTAAGTGAGTTTATGTTACTCAGAGAGAGTGGGTGTTTTGCAATGTAATTTTCCCATGGAACAACAAGGAACTGAAACTTTTGAATTAATTGCTTCAAAAGTGGGAATTAGTTCTTTGTACTGAACGAGGAATGGTGTGATGTAGGCAGGCATGAGGGGTTGCTTATACAGCAAATTCTCGTGGTTTTTGTTGGTTTTTTTTTTAAGTTTTGTATACGTGATGTGGTAATGTGAATAAGATGGGATTTAGATAGTATTTACTAGTGTCATTAGTAATCTTAATGTCATTTACTCATTTTGTTACTGATAAGGAGGATATTTCAGTAAGCCTGCTTGATAGACAAGAAATAGACTTCATATAGCAAGCAAATGGGTTTTGAGTAACATGCTCCCTAAAGTCGAACGATTTTCAGTAGTTCCATAGAAACAGGCAAGTTATATTATGAGATTATATAGCAAATTACAAAAAGGCGTCCTTTGGTTACTGTGCAGGGTAAGGGATATCTTGAACCTTTGCAGAAGTTGGAACTAGGTGATCTTCAGGTCCTTTCCAACCCTAACTATTCTATGATTCTGTAAGTGTGTGTGTATATATATATATATATAACATCTTTACATAATAATGAATGTGATTGAGTCGAGTAGTATTTTCTGTTTTGAAAAATTTCAGATAACTTTTTCAGTTTTCTATGCATAGGCCCATATTTTATTGGTCATTAATCTGCTCAGTGGCAGTGCTCAACATGGGCTGTAGCTTTGCTGTTCAAACTTTGATGTGTATGTTCAGTCCCAACCATTTGTTCTGTTTTCTGTGAAAGATAAATTGAGTTACATCTGTCCGAGTCATTGCATATTTAGTCTCTGCTGGTTGGGTATATATGTCATGGTTCCCAGGATGTACTGGTACTGATAAATGTAATTTACTTACTTTGTGCAACTTCCTTACCAGCCCAGGTGCTTTCCTTACTCTGTTCCTTAATTTGAGGTTTAGATTTTCTGAGATGTATATTTTCTGAGAGAAGGTACAGGTAGACATTCTTGAAACTTAAAGTTTGTAAACCTCCAAGCAACCGCATCAGTTAAAAAAGGGGGGAATAGGGGAAGGTTTCAAGTGAGAGTTAAGATAAAAAGCTGCCCTTGGTTTTGTTTCTTTGCTCTTCCAAAAATACCTGTCTCCTTTTCTTTGTTGTTGTGAAGAATTAATTCAGCCCACTTGCCTGCGCCATCTCTGGGTGGGGGTGGGAAGTCTGTCTTGGTGGGATTTACTCATGCTGCCCACAATCCTTTGAACAGTGCTATTTGCTGTTTCTGCTATTGGCTATTTAGAAAGAAACATTTTTGATTTGCAGGATTTAGAAGCATTCTCACTGCTGAAAAATACTGGGGAGAAAAGAAAGATTTATAACATATATGATGTTATATATGTTTATGTTATGTTATGTTATAATTATATGTTATATATAATCATATATATACCTATAATATATATTTATAATATACTATATTATATATTATAATATGCTGTTATACACTATATAATATATTAATGCGT